>JAFVLL020003593.1:0-53374 GCA_021397915.2 Tor tambroides | reverse complement strand
AATGCATGGAAAAAAAACAGTTTAGCCTAATTTATAATGAAAATAATGTCTCGTAGTTCGTTATTGTAATCGGAAAGATGATTGACTCACATGCCTCTTGACAAACACATTATTGCAATATAGCCTACATATTGTTTATATTTCGCTATAAAACTGACATATTTTGAAAGCTGAGACTTTGGAATATCCCGGTGCTCCCAATCCGGGCCATTTGCATGCACAAAAGGCTAGAATAGCCTATCTCAAAATATTATAACTATAATCTTTATTCTCGAAACATTTCGACTTTAATCTCGTACCATTTCGACTTTATTCTCGTAACATTTCGACTTTATTCTCATAATTTCGACTTTATTCTCGTAATATTACAACTTTAATCTCGCAATCTTAGATTTTTTTTATTTTTTAACGAGGCACTAAAACGCCGTCGTAGTTTTCAACATTGATAATAATAAGAAATGTTAATGAGACATAGGAGTAAAGGCTGCTGAAAATTTAGCTTTGCCATCACAGGAATGAATTACAGCTTAAAATACTGTATATTCAAATAGAAACCAGTAGTAATTTTTCACAATATTACTGTTTTTTACTGTATTTTTAATCAAATAATATATAAAGCTTATTTATGAAGTATAAAAACTTATTTCAAGAAGTAACCCACCCTATATTTAACCTTTTTTAATATTAAATCTTGATGTTTATAAATGTAAAAATACTTATGGACCATTAAATCTTAAATGTAACCTAAAATACTGATGTTCATAAATCTAAAAATGATCATTGGCAAGTTGGCAATATATTTTTCCTGCCCAATTCACTTAAATATTTATTGTGTACCTGCTGTTTTTAAATAATGATGACTTAATGATGCATTAAGGTGCTTTTGGAGCTCCTTTAGTAGTCAAAGCAATCATTGGTAGTAGTAATAACTTTTCGTTCACCTGTGAGTTTAAAAGGAGGACTGTTGGATCCATAAAATCTTTTCCAAGATGAAAGTTCCTGCCCTGTAAAGTTGAGCTATTTCATTCACTTATTTAATGAGCTCCTCAAACATGACAGGATACCTTACCCAAACGTCTTTAAGCAGTTCTTTCACTGCAGTGTGCTGGCCGAAAATAACACACTGTCAACCAAGAGGAAGATCAGTGTGATGGGTAAATTGGGATTTTTAAACGCTGCATGAAAGATTCCTCTCATTCCAGCCTAAGGGTGCGTACGGGCAGCTGGCTGCGATTAGTGTGTATAGAGAGGCTCGCTGTACAAATATGAAGAGTGGAGCTGTTTTCTGAGTTTTGTGCTGACAGCCGCTCTATTGGGACACAGCCCTCTGCTCCACACACATGGCAGCTCTGCAGGGCTCCCATAAAGAACCTTTAACTTTGGAGGTTCTTTAACCTTTGCTTCCATAAAGAACCTTTAACATCTGAAGAACCTTTCTGTTTCACAAAAGGTTCTTTGTGGTGAAAGAAGGTGCTTCAGATTATAAAAAGGTAAGGAAGAGATGGTTCTTTAAAGAACCTTTGACTGAATGATTCTTTGTGGAACCAAAAATGGTTCTTCTATGGCCATCACTTGAAGAACCTTTTGAAGCACCTTTATTTTTAAGAGTGTAATTATGACTGGTTAGTTTTCACTGGGATGTAGCTCTGTTTAAGTTAATTTGAGAAAAGCATCTCCAATGCTGATGAATAACACAAAAGGGCTGAACACCCTCGGGCCTCTCTGTAAGGGACCACATCATTTAAATGAACACTATGCGCCACATAAAGTGCATCATGATGCTTCATTGCTGGCTAGCTGTGTGTCCCTCTGAGTTACAGCCAGTGCTGGGCTCTCAAGAGGAATGAGTTACCAATAGTAACGTTCTTTCATTGGTTAATGATCTCTACATAGTTGGAGTAATATATTAGTCAAGACCACAACTTTTAGGTACAGTTTGTATGTGAACTGTTTGTTTTTTGTTGGGTTTTTTTTTCTTTTTTTTCTGAGGAATCTTGGCTGAATGTGACATACACTAGAATGGATGGAATAGAATAGAATAGAATGTAGAAAAATTAAAATAATTTTTATAAAATATATTCTTGATATAATATATCTGATCTATAAATATGGATGTGATTTAATTCTCTAAATAAATAAAAATAAAAAAATGGTTGTAAATTTTTTTATAAAATAAATACATTTGAAGTCTTGATATATTTGATCTATAAATATGGATATGCGATTTAATTCTCTAAATAAAAAAAAAATAGTTGTAATATATATATATATATATATATATATATATATATATATATATATATATATATATATCATATACTTAAATATATTTAAACCATAAATACTGAAAAAATAATTGAATTCATGTAACCTTGAATCCTGTAAATAAATAAATAACTTTATAAATATATAAATTGTTGTAGAGCATTAAAGGCCATTAAATAAATCATTTAAGGGAAGTTTAGTGCATGATTATGGACATGAATGCATGAATTTAAAAGCAACTGCTGGGTTATTTCAGACTTTCTCCACTGGTTTGTGGAATCAACCTGGTCAGTGGTACCAATGAGGTCCAGTCTGTCTCTGACAAACACAGCTCCTTTCCAAACCCACATCAAAAACTCAACCAGATGTTTCATGAAGTACCAATAAATCACCACGGTAAGAAAGCTATTCTGTATTACCTTCATTAATGTTAAAAAAATGGCGCAA
Source organism: Tor tambroides (assembly GCA_021397915.2). Lineage (NCBI taxonomy): Eukaryota > Metazoa > Chordata > Actinopteri > Cypriniformes > Cyprinidae > Tor > Tor tambroides. The sequence continues at coordinate 50,662 of JAFVLL020003593.1, read as the reverse complement.
GGCATTCTTCACTCTGCTGCTTTATACTCCCAATATTTCCGCAAACTGACAACTTGTTGGCACTAATGCTGGAATATGCATTAACTTTACAAAACACAGCAGCATTAGTCAGCAAAGTAAGTCTGGGACAAATACCTCCTTCAACAGATTTTACAGCCTGTTTCAGGAAGGCCTTCATTTACGGGAACACAGAGCATTTCATGAAGAGGCTCATTGTTGCTGTTAAAAATTTATAGTTGCATTTGCTTGTTTCCCATTGTCTATGTGGTTAGTTTATAATAACAAGTGGTAATGATTTAAATCTGGCACTGTTAAATCAGTGTTCGACGACAGCTCGAAAACCACTAAATTAGATGATTTAATCAGATCCATGTGCATGTTAACTGGGTCAAAATGTGAATTTTTTTGGATGCTCCATAAATCCTTTAATTAAATATTGAGGTGATTTAATTTTAAAAAGATGTTTGTTCTTTTTTTTATTGGGGGAATTTAAGCTAATATGAAGTATCAAACAGCAATAAATGTGTTTAGTTAATTCTGTACTTTGTGTCTGTGTCCAGTTTTTCAGGCCACTTTTAATCGAGTTGAGCAGATTTCCAGCAATGGAAGAGATGACCTGCATAATTTTGACCAAAATGGATTTCCTTTTACGTGTATGAACTCCTCTGGTAAGTGTCAGTTTATGTCAGTCAGCTCTTTGCCTCTGTCTCTGGTTCAATTCTGCCACCTCTCTCTTTGTTGGCAGGCTACAGCCTATCCCAGGACATACAGTCATTTAGTGGGAATTGCCCCCCTCCCTGTCCTGTTCCAGTTGGGATCTATGAGCGCTGCCTCAGTCAGATCTGCTCTCTGTAGACTTGAGACACACCTTTGGTCCACTGCACCTGAGAGCAGCAGCGCAGGAATGACATGAAAGCATGGGCCTTTGAGGAAGTGCAGCTCTGAATGAAGACTCTTTAAAGAGAACTGTGTGAGGCAACGTCCTCTGAAAGATTCCTCGAGCAGTGCGTCAAAGATCAGAGAAACTCCTCAGATCGGGCACTGATGATGATGATGTTGCTGCAGCCTTATGTTTTGATGTTAAATAGACACTGTAATTATCTCTTAGAGTGTGCACAGAGAATGTTGAGGAGAGATGCTGTTTACATTGAGTTGGTAACATGAAATTTCTTTGTTTTGTTGTATTTTTAAGCATTATATTCTATCTCATATGTGACCCTGGACCACAAAACCAGACATAAGGGTCAGTTTAAAAAAACAAACAAACAAAAAAACAAGCTTTCCGTTGATGTTAGGATAGAACAATATTTGGTCGAGATACAACTATTTGAAAATCTGCAAAAAATCAAAATATTGACAAAATCGCCTTTAAAGTTGTGCAAATTAAGTTCTTAGCAGTGCATACTACTAAACAAACAAAAAAAACAAGTTTTGATGTATTTATGGTAAGAAATACAAAATATCTAAATGGAACACGATCATTACTTAATATCCGAATGATTTTTGGCTTAAAGAAAAATCTATAATTTTGACCCATACAATGTATTTTTGGCTACTGCTGCAAATATACCCCGTGCTACTTAAGACTGGTTTTGTGGTCCAGGGTTACATATATGTGATGTCAGTATCACATAATATGATGTACCATTTTGCATTCTTTCTCAATTAAATTAGAGAAAATCTAAGAAAAAAGAGCATCCCACTGTTTCTATCTATCTATCTATCTATCTGTCTATCTGTCTGTCTGTCTGTCTGTCTGTCTGTCCAGGTTTTTCCAGGTGTTTGACCTTGAAATAGTCGTCTGCAGGCTAAAAGAAGAAACTACTACGAGAAGAATGCTGCCATCTTGTGGTTAACTCGAATATAACGCCTGAAAAGTTTGTCCCTTTTTTCTAATCCAACGGTAGTTTAGGTTTAATTCTGGCTAAAAAACAGCTCTTGTTATTATATTATTCTTAAATTAAGTTGTTTTTCAGCTCTTGGTACGATTTTTAAAATGATTAATATCGTTACTTGCTCACTGGGGGCTTTAAAACCGGCTAAGCGCGATTTTATGTAAAGCTGCTACAACAAAGATTATGAAAAGCACTATCCAAGTAAAAACAAATTTCAGTGCCGTGAACAAGTAGCTAAACGTCAGCTCTCTTAAAGAGGTGAATAATATACAAAAATGTAGGCTATTTGCGATTGGAAAATCAAGTAAAGTGATATATACTCTACTCATAATTTACAAAGTAGGCCTACGCGTGTTGTTGCCATGCGAGCGTCTTTAGCACAGTTGATTTTTATTTACCTTTTGGGTAAACTGGAACGTTGTTTAAAAATGCTGTTGATTAATCAGCATCCTATAAAGGTGTATATATATATAAAATGAATATACAGTTTTAAGAGTCCCCTCCCTAACATTCAAGCCATTAATAAGTGGCTCAGACCCCACAGTATGAAGTAAATGACGGAGGTCTGCCTTGCCAGGTAAGTTTCTTTCCCTCGCTGTATTCCCTCACACACTTTCCCTCTGCATCACACACAGGAAGCAGAATTTCCACATTCCAGCCGGTGTTGTGTTGATCAGGACACACCCAGCGCGCGCGCACACACACACACACACAGACAGACTGTACAGTAGAGAGCGATGGGACTGCTGCTCCAAGCGCTTTGTGTTGCGTTAATCTGAATGAATGACAGCTCCACCAACAGCTCACAATAATGACACGTGAAGGTAAGCGGCACTTTTAACACTTTACTGTTGCTCCAGTACGATTGCACCCGTTGTATGAATTTTAGTAAACTTAAAATTCCTTCGGTAAAAAACTTTGTACATGAAGAGAGGTGCTTTAGTCAGTAGTTTATGAATAATAAATGTCTAGACCGTTTCTGCTTCGCAGTCATAAGCGGCTTGTGTTTTGTATTGATTTATTGTTGTTTTATGTTGTTAAGCAGACGCATTGTGAATTTGCGCTCGAGTAAAATAAAAGATCCGCTATCTGAGAGGAAACTGCTGGAACTGGGTGTAACAGTGCACATTGTTCTGCCATGAGATCGTGTAGAATAGGTTTGATCATACTCATCGCTTTAAACTATTAGAAAAACTTTTATTTAGTATGCATATCATATAACATGCCCCCCTTTCCTCACTGTTTAGTTGGAACAAACCTAGCTTGCTCCAATTGTACCTTTAACCTCAAAGAATTGATCTTCCTTGCACAAATATAGGCTATGGATAACTCAATCAGCCAAAATGACTGCTATGGTTTAAAAAAAAAAGTTTCTTTATTCCACAGATCTCATTTTTACGGGCCCAAATGTTTAGTAATTTCTCTTTTTAAGTGAATTGAAAAACAAACCCGTGTGCATGTAAGAGAGATCAAAATTTAGGTGATTGTTTTGTTAGGGCTTGCTTGCTGAACTTAAGCCAGTGTTGTTTCTCTCCAATGGTATTGCTTAAAATAAAGAATTTAAAGCACATTAGGACTTAATGTGGGTGTGGACATCAAATCTCAAAACGGTGGTACTCCATTACCCATGATTACTTCATTATAAGGTTCATTTGTATTAGTTGTTTTTCTGTATTTATCTAGATTTATGATGTTCATCACTGGTGCAGATGACACAACCTTTTAATTTCGGTGACACAGAAAATCTTTAGGCCGGTGTTGGGTAAACAAATAGCAGCAGTTGATGATATCTGAACTAAAATGAGTGTTTCAGCAGTATTGAATGCAAGGCTGGATTGGCCTGGCTCCTCATCCCTCGTTCCTGATGTGGATAGTCTGTGTTGTCAGGGGGTTTGCACATTCCACTCCCATTGTTTACATCAGGAAAGACTGATGCCAGGCCTATACTTGCAGGGGAACGAAAACATGTACAGTCCTCTGCACAGCAGGGGAAAAGATACCAAATTTCTCTGCAAGACAACAGAAGAAGAATTCACTTTTAGTAATAGTCTTTAAGGATATATTGTTGTACATGCAGGCAGTGATCACTGAACCTGTGCATACATTTATGGTTTCATAGCTTCAGAAATTGTATTACACATGAACAGCAAATCACTTATTGTTACCCGGCCATCAAAGGATGTGAGTAATAGCCTATATTTGTTCAGTTCCCAACCAGCCGTGAGCTGCATGGTTGCCAGATAAGATGTTTCTTTGTGAAGTGTGGACTCCTGATCCCCGACTCACCTCATCACCATGCCAACTCCCACACAAATGACAACAGTGCCGAAGCCCCAGCCATGTTGCTATGCTGCTCAACCTGAGCGAGCAGATCCCTGGAGGTCAAGCTAGAACATAACAGAAAGAGAGAGGATGTAATAAGAGTGCATGTGATATTTCACTTTCAAGATGTAGAATCAGATAGCATGAAATCTGTAAGTCATTTGTTGGTTGACTGTGTAAACGCTGTTTTTCTGTTGCACTTTGTTTTAGTGGTCCGACTTGTCAGCATCTCATCATCTTTGATATACATTGAAACGTTCAATGTTATTGACAGGATCAATATAATTGACAACCTTTTGAGTCCTCCACCCTAAACCTCACCACTTCTCAACGTTTCAACATTTTAGTAAAATATTGTGTTATATAGTTATTGTATATTTATAAGATACAGGAGATCACCCATTTTCTTATATGTGCAGACTTTAAAATGATTGCAAATTTTAGAAATCTCATAATATGGAATGTCACATGTTAGATTAGTACTCTGTTTTAATACAGTCATTTATTTGTGGTTGAATTGTGTTGATGTTTTATGGTAACAGAAAAATAATTCAGTGTTTCTTAATGACAAACGTTCTTAAGTACCTGCAGTGATGCTAAAATAAAAGCCAATAAAAAAAAGATTAATATATTATAACAAATTAGATATTATTTCTATATTATATATTCTAAATTATATACATATTATATTATGTATCATTTAATTCATAATTATAAATATCATTTTATATATTTATAAAAAATATATAATAATTATATTACAATAATTTATAAAAATATCTGTCCCACTACAAACAAAATAAAATTTAAAAATGAATTAATTAGAAAATTAGAAAAAATGTGAATGTGGTGTGAAGTAAATGTGATGGCACACACAAAACAGTAAAATCATCTTATTAGTTCAGTATTTTATGAGGATTTGTAAACATTAGTAAATTTTATTTTTTATTTTTTTGTTACAGGACTCTTCTTTTTATGCTGGTTTTGGATTCTCCAAATGCTGCATATGACCGAAGGAAGCGCTAAGGAGTGCGAGTGTCCATCTGCCAGCATTTTGTCTCACTTTCCATCTGAGGTACCCAGTGACACTTGCTGCTTGAACTACTCAGGATCCACATTCAATCAGGTTCCCTGGGCGGCTTTTTTGTCACATACACACTTGCAGGTTTTGGACCTAAGTAACTGTAATATCAGTCACATTGATCACAGTGAAGTCGGTGATGCTGTCAGTTCATTGAGGGAGCTGTATCTTGGCCAGAACAGACTGACATCTCTGCCAGATGACTTCCTAGCTACAGCCTATAGTTTGGAAGTGCTGGATCTTGGAGTGAGTCATCTAAAAAATCTGCCTGAGCAATTTCTGCAGAGCTCGGACAAACTGCGAGCATTGATCCTGGGATGGAACCAGCTGAGCGCTCTGCCTCATTCAGCACTTAAGCCTTCACTTGAGCTTCTGGAGCTCGTCGGAAACCCCTGGGCCTGCACATGCTCGCTGTTAGAGGGCCTTCAAGGCGGTCCACACATCAACTCCAGCAGCCTTCAGGACCTCGTAGGTAATCTGACCTGTGCTTCTCCTCAGAATCTCGCAGGACGGACTGTTTGGTCTTTGCAGACAAGTGACTTGTGCCATTTGGCCAACCTGACCGCTCTCTTCATCCTGCTTCCCCTGTTCCTCCTCCTCAGTTTGGTGCTCTGCTGGTGGTGTGGGAGGAAGAAGAAGAGGAAAGATAGCTCATCATTCAGCCCAACTCGCAAAAGATCCAACAACTCCCATTGCAACGGACGGTGGCCACATGCCAAGCTGCCAACTGGGGAGTCAGCAGTGTCTGTAGACGGTGGAAAGGAGGTCATACTGAAGAACCAACTGATGCTTCAGCCCTCGTCCAACTTGTTGGGCAGCACTCGGGATATTTATGAGGAGGTGGAGATCAAACTGGGCTCTGTGGACTCACTGGCCCCTCCGCCGTCCACTTGCTCCACAGAAGGGACTGTGGGAAAGCAGGACCTGGACACGGTGAGTGTGAGCGAAGTGATGAAGGACTCAACCGACCGGGAGAAGGCGTACCTGACCCAGTCCACTGAATACTACAGCCTGGTTCCCGGGATTGAAATCGAGGACTCTGATCATGGAGAGTATGAGAGTGTGGACCTCTCGTGACAGTACAGGAAATGGTGCATTTGACTGACATACTCACAGATGCTAGTGAGTACACTGGAGTTTTGGGAAGTCTGAAGGTGCGGTCACATTTACCATTTTCTTGGTGAAATTTCATGGGCGAATCCAGTCATTCGAATCCGCAAAGAAGAGGAGTTTTGTGCGAGCGCAAAACTGACTGCTCACGTTAATCACAGTTTGCCTCGCTGACCAACGGAAAGCTGCTTGGTTTGAAAGTTACATCTGTGTGAGCAGTGCTTTTGACATGGACCATGGACCATGGACCATTTTTGCACGAAAAATTTCACTAATGTGACTGGACCTTCAATAAGGATGTTTCCCCTTTGGTTGCAAATGCACAGTGAACGTTGCTGTTGAAGGAAGTCACTGCGCCGTGTGAAGCCATTACTTTTGCATACAACGTGAATGAATTACTGTACTGATAAAGTATCAAATGGAGCTGTTTGCAGACTCAGTCTGTTGCCAAGATAAGCTATCATATAGCTGTCGCCTGGATATTTTCATTATATTGAGATTTTTATATCTTCGTCCTCTGCTGTAATTTAGATGGGAAATTTTATTATTGTAATATTACTTTGTGTTTCACATTCAGTTACAGTGTTTAGAGTCAATGTAAAATGTATTTGGTGTCACATACAACTCATATATTATCATGAAGAGGAAAAGTAACAGTAGAGAGCAAGAGAACATTAAACAGAACCACAGTTCAGCCTCTGGTCTTTATCTTGAGTAATCAAATCTGCTAAAATTTGATGTATGATGGACTAACATTTCTCTCCTACACAGAATTTTGGAGGGTTACTGTTTATGTAACTATGTAAATGTTGAAAACAGTGATTATTTTAGTCAATAGTATCTAGCCTGTTTCAACAGATGGCTACAGCTGATGTAATCATTATTTTGGCTTTGTTAATAATTCATGTATTTTCAGGAGTTAAAAATTTGTATAATCAAATAAACAGAAACAGCTATACTAGTAAAATGAAGTGGTTTTCAGATAAGATCAGACTGACTCAGCAAGTAACATTTAACATAAGCAGATTTCAGTGGAAAGCCTAAATAAAGCAGGAGATGTTGAGTACACCAGGAGAACAAATAACACTCTTACCTATAAAATGACTTTCATTGTCTTTTTGTTAATTGAAATAAAGCTGAATTTAAATAAATTAGAAATTAGATGAAAAATGAAAACTTTAAAAACTTAAATGAAAGTGAGAGATGTTGCCTTGGCAAAATTAAGCTGAAGTACTAAAATGACTAAAACTGAAATAAAAATAAATTAAAACTAAAGAGTAGTATTAAAAAAACGAATAAAGATGACAGAAGTACATGAGAGATCAACTAAAATGAAAATGAAAACGTAAAAGAATAGAAGAAAATATAAAAATGAAAGTAAATTCAAAATAATAATAAACACTACAACAGCATATAAGTAATATACGATAACACTGTCCGTGTCTATATGACACAATGACAGAGCAAACAGAGTACAATTTCTAAGGTCAGCAACAACAAGGTCAGAAAAGAGTGATGGTCAAACAACACTGAACAAAACACACCGTTTTTGTAATCTTGGGTGCATATGAGTTACACTGGACTTTCTGTATGAATTTATTATGATAACTTGTGACATCATCAATCAATCCTGAAAATGAGAAATTGTTTCATTGTTGGCTTCAAATAAATGCTTTTTCACATAATTGTTGTTTTGAGTGTTTTTGAGACAGATTTTTAACTCTATCAGTGTTAGTTAATTGGACTACAGGCTCTAATCACTAACTGAAATTGTGAAAACATGTATTAATGCATTTAAATTTGTTAATTACACTCAGTCCTAAGGGACCAAGTATGAAATGAATATAGCCGTTCCAGAGTCTCACACTGGCCTTCACAAGATCTGCTTCTGTGTCCCCATAATGACCCAGCCCATTCATTAGCGGCTGAAATCACTCAGCAGTAATAGAAAGCTGTAGCTCTGATTTCCTCCTGTGTGGGAGTTTGTAATTATAGCATTGGGTTACTCCGTCCAGTAAAACCTGCAGTGCTGTAATGGCCTCACAGGCATCTCTACCTGCCCTGCTGTGGGACAGTGTGTTATATTTTGGGCTCTGTGGGCACTTTACAGTTGTGAAATTTCTATTTTTAAAGCTTGCCTGAACAGACACAATTACAACTGACAACAAAAGCTTGTTCTTTTAGAACAAACTAATCATTTAAACCATCACTGCCATTATGAACATGCCCTATAGCATATAAATAATTGTCAAAGTTTTGCATTAATTGACTGATTACCAGAAAGTTTTTGCTAGAACAAAAATGTCAAATTATGTTTCCTGAATAACCTCTTCAAGCCCCTCAACAGAGATTATTTTTTTTAATGACAGTTTGTTCCTTTAAGAGCACAAAGGGATCATATATGATTGATTTTTACTGATTTGTTTGTCATTTTTTAAATTATGTATGTTTGATTATTGTCTTAATGTGTTTCACATGTACAATAGATATCTAAAGAAAATGTTATCATGATTCTTCTTACCTAATTGAATTCAGATGGAAAACAGGATATGTAAACAATGTCTCAAGGGGAAGTCTGGGTTAAAAAAAAAATGTTATCAAGCTTTTGCTTTATTTAACAAGGGAGGGAAGGGGTGTTCAGCTTGTATGAAGTGAACTGAAGTGCTGTGATGGGCCTCCTAAACTGGAGTAACTCCGTACTTTCTTATCCTTATAGTGTTTACTGCCCCCTAATGTTTGCTGAAAATCTGCAGGTAGACAAAAATGATTGTAGATAGATATATTCAGTATAACAGCAGTGTTATAAAATGATCTCTTTTCCCTTAATTAGAATGTTTGGTTGGATAAAACTCTAAAATAACTTGTTTTGGGTGTTTTTGTCGATGAGCAGTTCACATGAGAATGGTTCTATAACGGTGAGATGAAAGAGGATTTATAACACAGTTTTATTTACAGTCATGTAAATATGTTTGCATTTTATATCATCTACTACTCACAGGCCTTTCAGGAAATTCAGGTTTTATTGCATATGCTGCATCCAAGAACTCCTAAATCCTTTTTAGACTTGCTGTTATTACATATTAAAAAGTAAAGTTTTTTTTTTTAGTTGCATCTAGGTTCCACAAAGAAGCTTTAACATCCATGGAAACTATTCATTACACAAAAGGATTCTCAGATCATTAAAATGTTCTTCACACTATTTTACTGTAAGAACTGTTCACTAAAAGTTCTCTGGGGAACCAAAATGGTTCTTCTATCACTGTGAAAAGAAAAAAAAGAGAAAAAAAGCATTTTTATTATTATTTTATAATAATAATAATGTGTTTTTTTATTATTATTATAAACAAAATACTTAAAAGACCATTTGGAAAATGCACAATCAAGTGATAAATACCTTGTCATAAATTATAACTTTGCTTACTGTGGAAAACACACAGTAATCATTCATAGTGATTAGACTTGTGTGAAACTGACATTGACCATGAACATGTTCTTTTAAACTGGGTTCCCAAACCATAAATCACAGGATGGATTGATAGCTCCACATTAAAGACAGATATATAAAGGAGAAAACAAGAGGTGTGTTTTCTCTCTAAAAGAAGACGAGCTTGAAACACAAAGGTAAGGATAAAAAAAAGACTATTCTATATGATAAAGTGTCACAAAATTGTGAAAACTTCTTAATTCTAGGAGTTTTTCTAGTATTCCACCATGACGGTATCCTACACGCTCAAGGTGGCCAATGCTAAGTTTGGAGGCTTCACAAAGTTACTCTTCCGATGGAAAGGAAGCATTTACAAGCTTCTATACAGAGAATTCCTGGTCTTCTGTTTACTGTACGGCTTCATCAGTATTCTATACAGGTATCATGACATTAATAATCCACATTTTTTACAATTTCACATTCTTTTGGCTGAATATATTTTTATCCAAAGCAAATTACAAGTGAGCAATGTTTTGAGTGCCAAGTCATATGCTGAAATGCAAGAAATGTTGTCCGTCAAAAACTCAGTGTTGCATCTTACAGGTGTGTCCTCAATAACACACAACAAGAGGTGTTTGAGCGGCTTGCACGTCATTGCAACAAGTTTGCTAAACTCATCCCTATGTCATTTGTTCTTGGTGAGCATAAATGTTCTGGCCATAGCAACATGACATTACTATCTCTTTGGGTGTCTTGTACTAAGTTAAACTGATCTGTGGTCCTCGTTAGGGTTCTATGTCACCCAGGCATTTCAGCGTTGGTGGGGTCAGTATACAAGCTTTCCCCTGCCAGATAACCTAATGATGGTCATATCTGGGAATGTCCACGGCACAGATGAAAGAGGCCGTCTTCTGAGGAGAACTCTGATGAGGTATGCAAACCTGTCCTCAGTCCTCATCCTGCGCTCCATCAGTACACGAGTACGCAAGAGATTCCCAACTCTGGAGGACATTGTGGAGGCAGGTAAGAACTTTGCATCTGAAAATGTTTGGGAGGAATAGAAGTACTGGATTACTTTTCAAGGTGTTTAACAAATTTCCAATAAAGCATGGAGCCTTTGCATTGTTTTCTACAGACTACTATAGGCTACTCGGAAATGCTATTTACACAAAACTTTCTTCATACGGACACAGAAAGTAGCTATAACTTGCAGTTCAGACATTGTGTCAGACAATGATTCATTAGCTGTTCTGATGTATTTAAATCGGATTTGTTAGACTGATTCAAACCTAATTCGGATTTATGATTTATTTGCTAAAAGAACCAGCCCATAAGAGTCATTTGTTTGTGAGTCAGTCCTCCTCTAGTAAAGTATGTTTTTGATTCACTAAAAAGAACTGGCCCATAAGAGCCATTTGTTGGAGAACTTTACTTCACGTTATCCCGTGACCGTAGAGGATAAGTGGTTTGGAGAATGGATGGAAGGATGGTCACATTGTACATTTTTAACTCACTAGAAAGGACCATCTCATAAGAGCCAGTTGTTCATGAAACGGACTACTCGGGTCGTGTTGTATATGTATATATATATATATATATATATATATATACACACACACACATATTCATTCATTAATAACAGGCATATAAATGTCATCCCAGCTAACAATTTTTAGTTCTCAGAACATTGTGAAAACATATAATGTTCTCTGTTGGCTAGCCAGGCAAGTTGTCTTTACGGAAATCCAAAAAACCCTGTTAGTTTGGAGAACATTTCCCAGAATGCTCTTATTTGGTTCCCCAAAAATTACCAAATGGGAACATTAGGGTAAGGTTCTGTGTTTGTTGGTATTTATTTGTGAAGCTGCCAAGTCTGGTCACTTTGTTTGTTTTTAAGTCACTAAAAAGAAGTGGCTCATCAGAATCGTTTATTTGTGAAGAGGACTAATCTAGTTGCGTTTTATGTTTTTGATTCACTGAAAAGAATCAGTTGATAAGAATTACTTTCTTCTGCACTGGAAGCTCCTGTCGTCAAGTCAAATTCCTTTGTGTGTAAACATACTTGGTTATAAAGCTCTTCTGATTCTGATTTATTTGTGAATCAGAGGACTCTAGTCATGTATGTTTTTTTGCAAGGACAACTCAATAAAAAGACATTTCTTGCCATTGACTAAGGAAAAATATGATTACTTTTGACTTGGAGGTGAAGTGGTACAGGAAATACTGAGCCACTGGTATGTGCCATTCCAATTTACTTGATTCCAAAGAATAGCATGTCATTGTCTTATTCAAAACCAGTGAATTTGTCAGAATTACAATTTGGAAAGCATTTATTTAACATATTATTATATTTTGCAGGATTCATGACCGCAGACGAGCTCAAAAAACTAAACCATCTGTACTCTGACTTCAACAAATACTGGATGCCACTTGCATGGTTTGCAAATTTGGCATCACAAGCAAGAAAAGAAGGGCGTGTGAAAGATGATATAGCTTTGCGACTGCTCATGGATGTAAGTGTGTTTAAACATGTCAAGATGATGCATATGTGCAATAAAAGCACAATAATTCCTTCCTTTCTTCCTCTTTGTCAGGAGCTGAATAACTATAGATCAAAATGCAGCATGCTCTTCCACTATGACTGGATCAGCATTCCCTTGGTGTACACACAGGTAAAGCTCATGTGACAGATCTTTCATGGCTGTAGCTCACCGTATGAACTTCTGGTCTTCTCACTTCTGTTTGGATGCAGGTAGTGACCGTGGCTGTGTACTCCTTTTTTATGTTCTGCCTAATTGGGAGGCAGTTTGTAAAACCTGAGAAACCTGATGAAGACAAAATTCATCTGGACCTTTATGTCCCCATTTTCACTCTACTGGAGTTCTTCTTTTATGCTGGTTGGTTAAAGGTATGATTGCTAGTATAAGAGCATATTTTGTACTACATAATTGGTTTGATTGCCCTAAAATTAAGGGTACACGTATTCTTAAAGGTAGGGGAACTTATTATCAACCCATTTGGAGAAGATGACGATGATTTTGAGACCAACCAACTCATAGATCGCAACATTCAGGTTAGTAAATCAATACACACATGAATCAATAAGTAAATCCATTTCAAAGGATGCACATGTTGGATCATAAGCACTCGTGGCAATGCTTTTAATTTAATCTAGGTTTCCATGCTAGCTGTAGATGACATGCATCAAAATCTTCCTCTCCTTGAGAAGGACAAATACTGGGTGGATAAGGGTCCTTCATATCCTTCAGCTACTATGAAGCCTGTCTTCATGGGTTCTACACATGACATGAGGTACAGCAACAGACTGTAACACCTATATAATTCATAAACATTTAAAATGTGTAAATACCAATGGCCAGATTAATATGTTTGGGGAAAACATCAAAAAAAGATATGTAATGTTAATACCGCCAACATTAAATATACGGTAGGCTATATCATTATTCCAGTCATGTAAGACAGTTGGTCACTTAACTTTAACAAATAAGCAAAAGTATGGGCCAAGTATGCAATATATAATTTTTGTTTAAAGGCAAACGTTGTCTGTAATCAAACACAATTACTTAATGATTTCCTTAATGAGGAAATTGATATTTGAAACTTGTAAGTTATGAATTTATGTATAAATCCTTGTGATTTACTCTCTTAAAGGGTTAGCTAACCCAAAATAGAAATTCTGTCATTCATTACTCACCCTCATGTCGTTCCAAACCCATAAGACTTTCCTCTTTGGAACACAAATTAAGATATGAGTAATTAATGATAGAATTTTAATTTTCAGGTGAACTATTCTTAGATTTCCTACATTATTGACTTTGGTGTTCTGTATTTATTAGGATACTTGACGACGATAACGAGGAACCTTTACCAACTCCCAAGACACACATGCTTGCCATCAATGTGTGGCCGACTACACACAAAACAAAAAAGCAGAAGAACAAGAGGTTGCAACAATTATGTCTTTGTGGCACATCTAAATGTAAGGGCGAGCGCTTGAGGCTTGAACAGCCTTCCAAAAGCAGCATCCCATCACCACTGCAGCAACAACAACACATGACTATTCAACACGTCTGCCATGATAAACTCTTGGGGTCACCTGAAACTACAGAACAAGCAAACCAAGAGCCATAGATAAAAGTGTAACTACCCAGTCAGGTTTTGCTTTGCATGTATTTTTATTTTTTTGGGGACATTCAAGGATGAGAAGAAACCTCATCCCTGCTTACAATCTTGAAACTGTTTTATTCATTAAAGGTACATTAAATTGTTCAAGTGACAGTGAAGTAATTGGATACACTTGCTGCAATGTAATTATATATTTAAGTACTGAGTAATATTAATTACATGTACATGGCTAGAGTTAGGATTAGGGTTTTGGATTAGGCTTACTTGTAATTATGCATAATTTATTGTTCTTATAAGTACATGTAACAAACCTTAAGATAAAGTGCTGCCAAGAAATTTTAATATTAGGATTTCTAATGTTCTTTTAAAGAATCTCAAAAAAATGCATTACGGTTTCCACAAAAATATTGAGCTGTTTAACTATTGATAATATTAATAAGAAATGTTTCTTGAGCACCAAATCAGTGTATTAGAATGATTTCTGAAGGATCATGTGAAGACTGAGGAATGATGGCTAAATATTCAGGTTTGCCATCAGGGAATAAATTATGTTTGAAGATATTTGACAATATTACTGTTTTTACTTAAAAAAAAAAAAAAGAACCTATGAAAGGTAGTAAACTTACTTGACTCATCCAGTGATTAAAGATGAACAGCAGTTATTAACTGATGTCAATTTGTAAAGATACTACTGTTCCTTTTAACTCGTTTGTTCACACAGCATCAAATTTTAAAACAGAAATTGACAAACAATGCTTTGTCACTGATTTATCATACTTAATATATTAGATAATTCCTTAAAACTGCATAAACCAAGGACTATAGACATGTAGTTATTACTTGCCTCTGGAATTACAGGGTTTTTTTTTTTTTAGGATTCTCTTATTTTTAGGAAGCCATTACTTTCCAAGGCTTACCATTCAAAATGAAACATGTTGGATATTACATGCAGAGATGTGTAATTGAAAAAAAAAAAATAAAAATAATGTACACAAGTATTGCAATGACTACTTTATACAGAAAATGAAGAGCACTTTAGCACTTGTGTTTTTTCTAGGAGGTTATAACCAGTTAATGCAGAACAAAAGCAGCTGCTTAACTTTCTCAATCCTCCTTTCAATAAAATATGCGTAGGATGGAAATTAGAGTCATTTGCAACACCAGTGCAAACCAGAAACAATTACTACAAGATGTCACAAGCGAGTATCTTCTCAGCTAAGCCAACTTTCTAATCAAAAGCTTTTGCAAAATAACTAAACTCTGTTCTGTGAAATGAGAACAGCAGCGACATGCTGAGTTGGGGTATTTTCTTTAATGGTATCAAAGAGAGCTGTACATTTATTTGCCTTTCTTGGCTTTAATCTTCCTCAGGTAAAACTCCAGTTCTTTGCCCTCAAGGATGTAGCCATCAGCCCTGCCACACTGTCCTGGTCTGGAGGCAATGCAGGCTGAGGAGAAACAAAACCACAGATTAAGAACACTTAAACTGATAGGGCGGTGTCGCGGCAGGCAGCATTTCAGTGGTCAACAGAAATGGTATAACTTCAGCACTGTTGTGTCAGTAGCAGAACTGGTTAAAGTTTCATCACAATCACATCAATGTCACATTAAGACCTTAAAACACAACTTACCAAGAAGTTTCCCCTGCAGGAACTGCTCCTCCAACAGAGGACTGATCTTGCTGTTCTTTCTGCGATTATCGAACTTCTTTTGGACCTTTTTTGACCTCTTCTTGTTCAGGATTTCCTCTTCCTCAGGGGTCTGGATTGACAAATCAAATGATAATTAGCAATATCCTGATTACAGTGCATGTCTTTGATAGACAGATTTCATAAGCTACAAGCCTTCCTCAGAGTCTTAAACTGCATCACTTTCATTCAGTAGCAGAACTGGACAATGTTATCATCAAAGAAAGACCACTATTGAGACCCAACAATTTAATAAAGAAAACTGATTGAACTTACCAGCTTGGCACCCTTCTTCCTGCCAAGTGGAAGAGCGTAGTGAGACTCATACCACTGTCTGTAGGGAGTGCTGTCCACAAGGACAACGCAGTTCTTCACCAGGGTCTTGGTTCTCACCAGCTCATTGTTAGAGGCGTTGTAGACCACATCAATGATCCTGGTCTTGCGGGTACAGCCTGAAATGTCATTAAAACCGCCTCTAATGAAACATCCAATAAAAGCTCTGCAAAAATGCATTAAAGATCAGGTTGAACGTGTCTTTCTCAGAGAACTAAATGATATCCATCAAGCACATTCAGTAGCAGAACTGGACAGATTATCTTCATTGAAAGAGCTACACCTATATAAGCAGCACAAAAACATTTATCAGATACTTACATTCCGAGCCCCATGAGAAGTTGCCCACATCGAGCCTCAAGGCACGATATTTCTTGTTTCCACCACGGACTCTTACTGTGTGGATGCGGCGAGGTCCAATCTAAGGAGAGCCATAAAAATGAGTTTATATAACGTGACAAAGACCAGTGAAGACATATTTTGAGCTCGGCCATGTGTCAGTGTAACTATGACTAATCCTAACATTGGGAGGTCAAAGGCTTTGACCAAAACGGCCAAAAATGACCAACCTAAGGACGTGTTTTCATCACCCACATTGTCGCAAAGAGATACTGATTCTGATAGCAAAATACATTTAAGTTTAATTAACGTACTTTGGTGTTTGCGGGAGGACGCCCGAGCTCATATTTCCTTTTCTTGTGGACGGGCTTGCGTTTGCCACCAGTCTTGCGGCGTTTGTGCCAGTTGTCCCTTGAGATACCTTTAGTGTAAAGAGATTGCGATACATTAGAAACAAAGCTGAGTGAAATTAAACCATTCCCTTTCACTGCATACTTGAGTGTTCAGTTCTCCAAGGTGTTTATCCGCATGAAAAATCGGATTCCGCAATTGGATTCATCATGCACACTCAAGCTTAAACAATTTATCCAAAAATTATATACGCAACCTCTTATGCCATAACTGTACAACTTCCCCCATAAAACACAACCCTCAGTCAACTTGCCTCAAGTCTACTTTTGTGTTCCATGGAAAAAAGTCGGAGGTGTGGAACATGAGGGTGAGTAGACATCATTTTCGTAATTTTTTGGGGGGTAAAAGTACGTTGTCAAACAGCAGATCCGCAAGAACTGCTCTCAAACGATTCACATTAGCAATTAGCTAACCGTTTAACTATTAGCAATAAGACGCCATTATCTCCTACTTTACATGCCTCCACAAATAACACATGTGTAATGTTAGCTGGAACCCTGTTTGTGTCGAGAAATATGAAGCAAACGATAGTTGGTTAACATTTACAAACCACCCAAGCCTAATTTTCAGCTCACGTTAGCTGGCCATGCAGCCTCCAGTGGTTGACATGCTACTACTCGTTTAGCCTCTCACGCTAAACTATTTCTTATCTAAATTACACTTCCCAATCCCAAACATCATTTATGAATAAATCAGCGTTGTGCACGTTTTGGAACACAACTACCAGCCTAATTAGCACCCTTGACGCTGTTTGAGAGTATACTATCCCATGCGCGCAGCCATCTTGATCACTATTTCCAGCCACTTTCCCCATCTCTTCTCGTAAAAACGATTTTAAAGGCATTGACTCGTCCAATTTGCCACTATATCACTTGAAATCTACCTTTGTGATATAGCACTGAGTGAGTTTAATTAAAAGCATCATCGGATAGCGTAGATGAAGACGGATTGTTCCAGCGGCCACAATCTGAAAACACGTACCCATTCTCAGGCGCCGGCTAGAAAGAGGGCTCGCAAAGGCTCATGGGCGGGTTTCAAGCAACCACATATCGCGAGAATATGCGGAGAAATCGCGAGAGTAGTTCTTCTGGCTTAGAAGGGAAACACTTCACTGCCACCACGCGTTTAGTAGTTTATAATCCCGAGCTTTTCCAGTGTTTTACAAAGTGTTTTCAAAACTTTCATTTTAACCATCCAACATATTTAAGAATTTAAGTCGCTAATTTGCCGCACCCAAGGTCCTATAAAGTTTAGTAAGTGTACTGTAAATCGATTTAAAGCATCTGCTAAATAAATAATTCATAATGATTAATTGTTTGATTGTTATTTATTTCTGTTTTATTGAACGTTTCCAACAAACAACTTGGCAACAAGAATATATCTTTTTGCAACAGTATATTTAGGTGCATAAAAGAAAAGGGTCAGAGCTTTTCTTGTAAATCATATTCTCCCATTATGGCAAGACATTTCATTGCATGTTTTTTTCTTCTTTTTTTAAAAAATCATTTTGAGAGCTTTTGTATAAGAAAGACACTCTTAAAATAGACATAACTTAGGCTTCACTCTCAAGTACTTAGTTGTGTGTATATAAAATTTTACCAGAAAGTCTTCTTTGATATTGCTCATAACAAACCCATGAACAATGTTCTTTTCAGAAAGTCCTACGTGACAGTGTGCCAGTTAACTGACATCCAGCCTAGAAGAAACAACATTCACCTCAGCAAAAAAGAAAAAAAAAAATTGTGGCTGTAATTGGGGACACTTATGAAGTTCATGTAGCTTGAGTGCTGCTGTCAGTAAAGCAAAAGGGTGACAACATTTCTAAAATTCATGTAAAATTTTGTATTACATTAGAAAAGAAAAATTCTAAATAGAAATTGTCCTGAGTGGTCTCAGACTTTATTGATTTATAAGCTTGAAGGAATTGCAAACCAGGTATTGTTTATAACATTTATTTATACTGTACAGATGTAATTGGCAATGTGCACAGTGCTGAAGGCTACAGTTAATTTATGCCAAAATCCCAGTATTTAAAATTCGTAAACATGGCAAAATCAGGTCATTCCTCCCAAGGGCTCATGTCTGTATCGATGGCCACACAATTATATGCAGCATAGCGAAGCTTCTCTTCACAAACTTTAGCACTGCGGATTACAAAGCAGTAAAAAAGGGACATTTTAATTAGTTATCATGCATCAGAAAAGACCAACTGCTTACATAAATGTGACCCTGGTCCACAAAACCAGTCTTAAGTGTCAATTTTTGGAAATTGAGATTTATACATCATCTGAAAGCTGAATAAATAAGCTTTCCATTGATGTATGGTTTGTTAGGATAGGACAATATTTGGCTGAGATACAACTATTTGAAAATCTAGAATCTGAGGGTGCAAAAAAATCAAAATACTAAGAAAATCGCCTTTAAAGTTGTCCAAATGAAATTCTTAGCAATGCATATTACTAATCAAAAATTAAGTTTTGATATATTTATGGTAGGAAATTTACAAAATATCTTCATGGAACATGATCTTTACTTAATATCCTAATGATTTTTGGCATAAAAGAAAAATTGATCATTTTGACCCATACAATGTATTTTTGGCTATTGCTACAAATATACCTCAGCAACTTAAGACTGGTTTTGTGGTCCAGGGTCACAAATATTATTTTCCATAAACAGACCTTGGGTATTTGGGTAGATAAAGGGTGCTGGAACATGTGGAAGATTGAGGAAGTGCATCTGTGGTTTCGGATCTAGACAAAAATGCATTTGTTTAATGTTCATCCTAAATGCATGTGATCTCAGTGTTATTTTCTCCACAACTCACCCTTGTTTGTCTGGGAAGATATAAATTGGAGCAGGAAGACGACTTCTGCCAGTCACAAACCTCAAAAACCTGCTGCGATCCTCTAGTAAAAGTGTACATAAATCAAAAATTAAATTTGCAAATTATTAGAAAAAGTTGTTTCATGTACACCAAGGATCCTTACTAACCATTGGTGAAGTTCATCAGGGCTTCCCATAAGTACTGCACTCTGACATCCGTTTGTTCCAAGTCTTCATAGCGTGCTGACAGAAAGTAAAAAACATTTTAACACATCATATTAGTGTACATTAGCAAACACTGACATAAAATTCTAGCAAAACAAACTATTTTGGTAACGTGCCACTTGAAATTCAATTTAAATTTGGGACCTAAAGTAAAACAAGTTGAGAATGACTGCAGTACAGAGCTGTAATATTTTCAGTTTCATCCACTATTCGGTTAAATGCCTTGAAGAATTCATGCTGAGGCAGAGAATATCAATTATTTAATGCTCATGTCAGCTGCTGTATGACTCACTGAGGCGTTTAAGGGCCTCCACTGTGATCTCTGGGTCACCACACACTTTCTTCTCCACTTCCTGCCATGTCAGGAGATCAAGCACAGCTTGTGGCACCACTTTCACCAGTCCTGCCTGCATGGCAGCAATCTGCGGTGCAGAAACACAGCACAGAATTTTACGGACTGATCGAAAAAACTATATGCTTAGTGAAAAAAAAAAAAAAGAAAAGCTTTTTCTGTCGATCCCAACTATAATAGTCTCAATATAGTTTGTAATGTAGTATTACCTGTTCCCTGCTCTCTTCTAGTCTGGATTTCTGTACCAGGCGTATGAACTCCATGCGGTCTTCATATCGGACGACCACTCCACTGCCTCCTGGGATCAGCTCCACCAGCCGCCCGTCACTCAGGGGTGTGGTGTACACAAGCTCCTGGCCGAACTTAAAATCAAATGTCTCCTTGTCCATATGTTCCATAGCCTCCAACAACTTCACCTAAGGAATCACGTTTCATCATTTCCACTGATTACATGTTGGTTAAATCAAGTCACCTTTAGCTCTTTTTTCGGTACAAATGATTTTGATTCAGGTATAAAGCAGCTCTACAGAAGAAACAGTGTCATAATTCAGCTCAGTTTTGTTCTCATCTTATAGTGTCAGAGCAGTCAAGATAATTCACCCGAATAATCATTGTCTTTTAATCCCCAACTAAGCAAGCCAAAGAAGACTGTGGCAGAGAACCCAAAATCCACTAGTTGACAGAAATGGAATAAAAAACCTTGGGAGAAACCAGCCTCAATCGACTGTCCAGTTCTCATCTGGCCAAAGACTGGTCAGCATCAAGATGCAAAGATAGGACTGAGGGAGAGATGTATGGGGTTCTTACCAGCACTGAATCTACTGCAGGAAAGTCTTTAGTCCAGCTGACAGTTTCTCCAATCAGCTGCTTCCACACCAGCCCTGGTAAAGCCAGAACCTAAAGAATAAATATTATGAAATCTCATTCTCTACACAATGTTCAATTAACAATAAAGTCCCAATACAATTACACAACAAGACCAGCACTCACCAGAAAGTCTTTTCCCCGAAGAGCTGCACCCATTAGTTGCCCAATCCACTCAAATTTTTGGAATTCTCGGCATGAAGGATTTGGCACATAGAAGTCTCTGGCCTCTCCAGCCCCCTGATCCAATACAGTTTAATCATTATATAATGATTGATAAGTTAATAACTACCTTGTCAGTTAAATTAGAGTCAATGCAATGCAATGCAACTCCAATGCAATGGACTATATGAAGAAAATGCCAGTGCATCTGTCAAGTTTGTTGTTACCTGGTTAGAAGTTCGCGTGAAGAATGGAAGTGGCATGGAGCACTCTGATGAGCTGGGACAAAGCTCTTCAGACATGTCTGCCAGGCTGTCTCGAAAACCACCACCTACAAGACAGAAATCTCAGGTGAGGATAAGGTGTTTTATTGCAGACATGAGAATTATTGTGGGTGTGAGGAAGCTTATCTCTATATGACCTTGATCGATGATGCCTTCTGCAATGAATTTACACTCCCACCATTGGTCATATCGTGCTGGCCACCTGTAAGAAAGAGAAAAATGTGTGTGTAAAGTATAATAAAGTTATAGTTTCAATCATAACTAATGTGTTATTAAGCATTTTGACTATGTAAAACAGTAAGTACTATAAAACAACTTCTGGAATTCTAAAAAAAACAAAAACAAAAACAAAAAAAAGACTACCTGTAGTCCAGAGTGTTTTCATACTTGTCAGACGGCTTCAGACCCTCATACACCTGCATAAACAACAAAGAATATTCACTCTACATCACCCTTCAAATGTTTGTGGTCGAGAAGATTTTAAAAATGTTTTTCAAAATTTCTTATGGTCACCAAGGCTGTATTTATGTTAAAAAAATACAGTAAAAACAGTAATATTACTAATATTGTGAAATATTATTATAATTTTAAATAACTTATTGAATATATTTTAAAATGTAATTTATCTCTGTGATGACAAAGCTGAATATTCAGCAGTCATTACTCTAGTCAAATGTCTAGTCAAAATGATTCTAATACTCTGATTCGGTTGTCAAGAATCAATGTTGAGAACAGTTGTGCTGCTTAATATTTTGGTGGAAATAATTTTTCAGGATTCTGTGATGAATAGAGAAAACAGTATTTATTTGAAATAGGAGTCTTTTGTAATATTTTAAATGTCTTCACTGCCACTTCTGATCAATTTAATTTGTTCTTGCTGAACAACACAGCCTTTATTTCTTAAAAAAAAAAAACGTGACACCAACTTTTGAACAGTAGTGCCTCTTGTGCAACCACAGAACAATGGATTTTGTAAAAGAATTGACACTTGTTTTGTGGACTACCTGAGTGAAGACAGCATTTTTACACGTGGAGTCCAGAGTGGGATTGTCACGGTGCTCCATGGCAAGGCGACGGTTGATGTAAAGGCGGGGCATGAAGTTAGGCTTACTGGTCTCAGAGTCCTTCAGGCACTGGGTGATGAGGGCAGAGCGACGCTTGGACAACAGCAGGAACTGCTTTATGCTCTAATAGCAGCACAACATTTGAGGAAACAGAATGAAAAAAAGAGTTTGGCACATAAATGCCTGATGGCAATGGCAGACAGGGAAAAAGTGGGGCAGAAAGTACAAATTTCATGTTGATGATTTAAGTAACTGATGTGAAACATGAAGGACAACATGTACACAAACTATTCACTGAAGGTGTAGAGAATGGCACAAGATAAATTTGCTGTAGACAAGAATACTAACTTTGATCTGGTTGAATGTTCCAAGGCTGTAGTCCCATGCAGGCACCATATGAGGCAACAGACTGTCCAGGAGTGTGATGAACCTACAGATGCAAAAAAAATAACAAAAAAAACACAATGAGAGCTGCCAAAAGCTCATATATTGGGCTTATTAAGTCACATATTGCTGTGCATTACCTCTGAATGACTAGTGCGTGGCGATAGAGGACATCAGGGGGTGTGCCCTCCAACCTCGGGTAGCGCACTAGGTTGGGAGACTGGAATACATCTGCATTCAGGCCCAAGTCACGTTCGCAGGACGATTTGATCTTTAGACCCCTGATCCGTACATCGATTCCCTCATCTACAGCAAAATATTATTCGAGAAAATAAACATTATAAATCAAGATGACTGGTCAAGAGTCTGGCTTTCTCTTTCAGATGACAGCATATGTCATGTCAGATGAATCTTACCTCTGCATTCCTCAATCCTGATCTCTATGACAGGCAAATGTGATGTCATGTCCTCCAGAACACAAACCTCTCCAATTAAGTTGCTGTGATAGAAATATAGCCATAGTGTTGCAATATTCAGAATCTTATATAACCTTTACATATTTATAACTTGAAAATAGTGCTTCTAAAACAGCTTATACATATAAAATGGTAACTGGCCCCAAAAAGTAATCAGACTTTTAAACCACACTTAAAAATATATGAATGTTATCACATTAGATAACAAAATAGCAAAGTGACATTTATTTTAAAAGAAAACATCCCAAGCACACTTTCCAAACAAAATATTGCACCAAAAATGTTTGTTAGGCTTTAAATAATAATAAAAAAATGACTTACTCATCTATTGTTACATCACTGTATTTCTTGAGATTATCTCCCTCTCCACCATATACAGTCACTCTTTTGGGCATGTAGTTATCATCTGTTGAGTCCACTGTTAATATCAGTTTGCTAAAAGAAGAGAAAATAAAATTAATTATTTTGTTTCTGATCAGCTTTTTTAATCTGAATGAAATCTGACACAGTTTTGATTAGCAAAAAACACATACGGTTTGAAATTAAATAAAAATCAGATTTTGTGGAATGCCAGAATGTGTGTCTGAATGATCAGATCTGATTTCACTTGCAAAATGACAGTTCAGACAGTCAGTCCCAAGGTGACTAGCAGATCAGCTGTCCTTACTTGACCACAGTGCCTCTCTTCATGTGCAGCCGGATCCAGTGCTGTCCTTGCATGCCATCGCTCTCCCAGTATGTCTCAGTGTCTCCATCTGTCAGGCAGTTTGCGCCACCACTGGGGTCCTCCTTCAAACAGAAAAACTCACTTACTAGCCTAGAACACCTGATACTGTATGTTCACGGCTCTCTGCTCTTCAATATAACGTAGAATAATACTAAGCCCTCACATACCGAACTAGAAGACACATCAATGCTGGTCACGCATTGCTTCACGCTGCCAAGGTTTTCATCTTCTTTCCCAATGTGGTCATAGAAGTAGTGTACTAGGTCCTCATCACATTCGAACGTCCATGTAGGAGGTACATACCTGGAAGACAGAGTTTGCCATCAAAAACAGATCCAGGTCAATAACATCATGCTCATATTTTTCCAGATCTATTAATTTATTAATGCAATTCATACTGTATATGCAATGAGTTGGATACACTTTTGCTAAAATAAGCATGTTTTTCTTGTTCACCAAATACAAGCCATGTGGTGCAAACATGCTGATCTTTTCCTTTAATTTTTTGTGTCAAAACATCCACTCACCTCAGTTTGCGAACAGCGACCTCGTCCGGCTCTGCCACCTTGGGTTTGGCACCCATGTGTAAGGAGTTTTCCACATCCACCACCTGCTCCCACCTACAAAACCAATCAGGAAAAAAGTTGGTACTTACATCCAGTGAACTGTCAGGATACAGTTATTTACAATCAACATTTTAATATTATCTTAATAGATATGTTTCACACAGACTGTGAATTCAGGTACTAAGCTGAATATGTCAGACCGGCCAGTTCAATTTTAAAGGCAGATCATTTTTAAAAACATTGATTGAGGTGTTACCTTAAGACAGCAAAACCATTTTCTGCTATAAAGCAAATACAACTGTTCAAAGATCTGTAGTCTGTAGGACTTTTTTTTTTAAACAGTAGTGTTGTAAAATATTATTACAATTAACAATCGCTGTTATCTATTTTAACACATTTAAAAAATATGTTTTAATAATTTCTGGGTTGGCAAAGCAGAATTTTCAGCAGCCATTACTCCAGTGTCACATGATCCTTCAGAAATTATTTGAATATGATAATTTGATGCTCAAGTCAATTTTCTTATTATTTCCAATATTGACAACAGTTTAATATTTTGTGGAAACCCTGATCCTTTTGTTAACGATTCTTTGATGAATGAAAGTTCAAAAGAACAGCATATTTGAAACAGAAATCTTTTGTAAAATTATAAACGTCTTTAATGCCACTATTGATCAGTTTTTCAATCCTTACTGAATAAAATTAGTAATTCCTTTAAAAAAAAAAAACTGACCACAGACTTTTGAACGTTTAGCTCCCAACACGTTGCTCACAAATATGTGGTTCAATAAACTGAAGTTATGTACATTATGGATCAGTGAATTAGAGAACGGTGGCCAATGGTGACACAAACCTGCTACATGGCTTGTGGTCATATCCAAAGAGCTGCTGCTGGCGGCTGACAGTGTCTGGAGATTCCACCGGCACAAGCCTGTCTCCACCTTCTGTGTGTTTACACACCAGGATCCAGCCCTCCTCTATGTCCAGACCAGCACGATACTCCTCCAGCTGCTCCTGTGATGGTCAGAACAGCCAAACAATCACAGTGACAAACAAAACAGGCTGACCCAGATTTGAATGCCCATTGATCGAAAGAGTGGAAAATTCTGAGAGCCCAACACACACACACACACACACACACACACACACACACTACATGCCGTGACGTCACGGACCAGGAAGTCCTGTGTATTCAGAGAGCAATAATGATACAGCAGATCAATCAAAATACCTTCTGACACCAGTTCGCGACAACAGCTCATACAAACAGTGCATACCTTGCTTATTTTCACCCACAGGCCATGGCTGTTGCAGTACTCTTCCCCTGTTGTCCGGATACATGTGCCTTTTTTGGGCTCGATGTTACACTTGCATAATTTCTTGTGTGGAGCCTGATGTGGGCTTTCCCACACCGACACCACACTCTTGCCTCCTGAGTTGCCAGCTGTTGACGAAGACGCGGAAGCGGAGCCCGACGATGAATCTTTACAGATTTTGTAGCAAACCTCTTTCGGCACGTAACACAGGGACTCCGGCAGAGGCTCGCTTTTTCGGAAACATTCAATGCACTTGTTTAAAAACCGTATCCTTCCCAGGAGGGTGTGAGGGTTGTCGTCCGGAGACATCTCCTCGTCAAGTTTGAGAGCGCTAGCCGAGAGCTAGCTGAGGATGTGTCAACACCAACACTGAGCAGTTTGGCCGTCAGCGAGCATTACCCTCACATATGCTTTCCCTTTCTTTCCCGGTTTGTCTGTTTTTACTGAGCCCCGGTGTAATAAACGAACCGTACGACAAAAGTCTAGATACAGCTGAGCATTGTTACTCCCGCCAGAGCTTTCTCACGGATACTGGCATCTGTCAAGACAGCTATGTATCTCCACCGGTCTAAAGGGCGATCCGCCCATGTGTGTTTTACTTATTCCCCCTACTGGACACACTGCCTGTTACACTAACCTCATTTAAAATTGAATAAAACTGTTCAAACTGAATAAAATTGAAAATGTAGAATTTTTTTGTTTATTTTGATTTTGATTATTAACATTATAAATTATACTCGAATATACATATTATATGTTGAATTTTTTTTTTTCCATTTTAAATCATGATCCCCCCCAAAAAATCCTCTTTTACATCGGTAAGGATTATTAAAATAATTTTTAATTATTGGGCTTCAGATTTTTCATGTTTAATAAATAAAATTGTATTTGTCAAGTTCATAAATACATTCTTTAATTAACTGATAGCATTAATAATTAAGTTTTATACTCTTTGAATGAATTGCTCATTTCTGTTCAGTGGGCTGTTTTCCTGCAAAACAGAAAAGAAGCTTGAAGCAAGCATTTCTTTTAAACAAAATATGAATTCGTTCATTAAGGACATTATTATTTATTTATTTATTTTTTTAAATTTGACTAATGTTCTTGATGTTTTTGAAGTAAATATGGGTAACCCAATGTAATATTTTTGTCGTCTTTGGCGTTATATAATAAAAGTAGGGCAAAAGTCACTAGAGCTACGGTGCTTAATCACGTGATAAAACTGAGGCCGATGATTGGTTGGTACTTCAAGTTTTCAGAGGGGTGAACGTTGTAAGGGCACTGAAGGATCTGAGCGTTGTCACTGAGAAATAACGATGATTTTTAATAAGGTAAATATGCATTTCGATTGACATAATTGTTAAACAGTTTTTATTTTGCACATACTTGCTATTTTATTCATGTCAAATTAAGAAATAGCTAGCCTAGCGCTAGGTAGATAGATTAGCTGAATTCCAACAGCTAGTCTACGCAGTTAGTGAGAAAATCATTGCACCTGGAATTAATTTATGTAGTTTTCCTAAATGTGATGAGTTAATTGGTGACGTTGAGAAAGTCTGAGGTCCTCTCCTGCTTGTAGATTTACTTTCACTTTTGTAACCTTGTCTATAAACAAAAGTGCTTAACCTTATCTTGTCATACTGTATGTACGTAACATGCTCATTCTTTATGCGACTTTATTAATTTTATTTTATACAATTAAAATGAAATAAAAGTGATTAAGGGCAATCATGTTGTGTGTGTATATATAGGTAAGTTTGTCTATTATTTGAATATTTGAATCATTTCCTTGTTAGCTGTAGGGATATTATCTGCATTGGTAAATCTTTAAAACTGTTATGTCAGTGCATAAATGTGTATTTAATCATTGTCCAACAGGTTTTGAGGGCAGGTTTTCAGGCTGGACTAAGGTTTCAGAGTACTGGACCTCAAGCTAGTGCCAGAGCAGCTACTGCTGCATTGAAAGAATCTCTTGGAGGCTTCAGCTTTGGTATGTATTATCATCCTCTGCTCACTGTGTTTTCAAAAATACCAAGGGATTGTTAGACCGTCCTAACACACTGTTCCTCAATTTATCAGAACTAACTGACCAGCAGAAAGAGTTCCAGGAGGTGGCAAGAAAGTTTGCACGGGAGGAGATTGTCCCAGCTGCCCCATCATATGACAAAAGTGGTGAAGTAGGTTATATAAATCCATGTGTCCACCATTTTTCATTTACATATTTTTAGATTTGCAAAAAATGTAACTCTTGATTTCCTCCTTGCAGTATCCATTTCCTCTCATTAAGAGAGCATGGGAGTTGGGTCTAATGAATGGACATATTCCGGAGGACTGTGGTAGGTACTTTAAAGACTGATGCCCAAAAATGATTATTCTGTCATTTATTCATCTTCATGTAATTATAAAACCTGTATGACTTACTTTCTTTTGTGAAACACAAAAGGAGACATTTGAATAATGTACTACTAATTGCTTGTTTCTATGAAATTATACCATAAAAGCACTATAAAAGTAGTCCATATGACTTGTACTTTACAAAATCATATCTGAAACTATAAGAAAGCTTGGGAACAGACTGATATTTAGGAGGTTATTAGATGAAATGAAGCACAAAAGTCATATGAAAACCTTTTATGGTGTATTTTATGCCATTTTAGAGCTTGGCACTGTCTAGTGTCGCGTAAACAGATCTTCAGACTGATGGCAGAAGATCTGGACCCCATTGCAGTTTTCATTGGCCATCTGACTGACATGTAAAGCAATCACAGTTCGTTCTGTTCAGAGTCATATTTAGGGGTGTGAAAATGTAAAGTCGATGTCCCTACAATAACAGACTGGCGTGCAACCAATCATTAATCGGGAATGTCGTCTTCAGTGGTCAAGAGTCTATGCTATGAACTTCACATACCTTTTGAAAATCCAGGTTTTAATTGATACTGACAAGCACTCATTTTCATAGTTTATAAACACAACGGCTTTCAACAATCAGATGACAACTTCAAAATTCCCAAAGCGTTTGCTATTTTGTGCCTAATGCATCAGATGCTCCACCAACAGTCAATAGGCGTAACATCTAAGGCTGATACTAGGCAACCTCAGGCTTCCTTCTTTTCATGGTGTTCAAAAGTGTACCCAAGATATTCTTTGCAAGTGTACATTTTGTGTTTAATGGAAGAAAGTAAGTCATAGGAGTTTGGTACAACATGAAGACAACCATTCCTTTAATTCTGACCATGTTGGATATTGCCATATGTTCCAGGTGGAATGGGTCTGGGTATATTTGATGCCTGTCTCATCACAGAGGAACTGGCCTTTGGCTGCACTGGAGTACAGACAGCCATTGAGGCAAACTCTCTGGGAGTAAGTGTAGTTTTATGAAAGTGTGCATCATTTAATATTTAAACGAAATGGTCATTTGTGCATGCCAGAATTTATTGTTGTAAGTTACATTTTAATGTTAATTTTGAATTTTTTTTTTTTTTTTTTCCCCCCCTTCATGTAGCAAATGCCTGTCATTATTGCTGGTAATGATGCCCAGAGGAAGAAATATTTGGGCAGAATGACAGAAGAACCACTAATGTGTGTAAGTGTGTCATCGTTTTTCTAATCATTCATATTTTTATGATTTTATGAAGCATTCCCTTTATCAGTACATAGTCACATAGACACAAGCGGATGTCTGTGTCGACAGGCGTACTGTGTGACCGAGCCGGGAGCAGGCTCTGATGTGGCTGGGATAAAGACCCGGGCTGTTAAGAAAGGAGACGAGTATGTGATCAATGGTCAGAAAATGTGGATCACCAATGGAGGAAAAGCAAATTGGTAGGTGAACCACTTCAGTCTTATTCCGTAACTCATAATTGTGTTTTGGATCTATTATAAATCCTTCCGTTTGCATTTATAGGTACTTTGTGCTGGCCCGCACAGAAGCCGATCCCAAATGCCCTGCTAGCAAGGCTTTCACAGGCTTTGTTGTTGAAGCTGACACCCCAGGAGTCCAGCCTGGCAGAAAGGTACAAGCTGCTGACAACTGCAGTCTGATGCACTCAGACAATACGTATACACTTTATTAATTTCACTATGAGATTCTGCACAATTTGCTTATGTCTACATTCTTTTGTTCAACAGGAGTTGAACATGGGCCAGAGATGCTCAGACACCAGGGGCATCGCCTTTGAGGATGTAAGAATCCCGAAGGAGAATGTTTTGACTGGAGAAGGAGCTGGCTTCAAGATTGCTATGGGTGCATTTGACAAGACTAGACCACCAGTAAGTGTTCTTTTGCAGTTATTCTTGTTAACAAATTCTTTATGGTATTATACAAACCATCTCTTGATATTTTTCAGGTGGCTGCAGGTGCCACAGGACTTGCACAGAGAGCCCTGGAAGAGGCCACAAAGTATGCTTTGGAAAGAAAGACTTTTGGCAGGTTTATTGCAGAGGTAGTGTCTGTTTCAATAGACATGTTTGACAACCCAAACTGATATCATGAGGTTAATAAGATTGTTATAAGACTGTTTGTTTTCTGACCCCAGCACCAGGCTGTGTCATTCATGCTGGCTGAAATGGCCATGAAAGTGGAGCTTGCCAGATTGGCCTATCAGAGAGCAGCCTGGGAAGTGGATCAGGGCCGCAGGAACACCTATTATGCCTCGATCGCTAAGGCCTTTGCTGGAGACATTGCAAACCAGTGTGCCGCTGATGCCGTCCAGATCTTTGGTGGGAATGGTTTCAATAGTGAATATCCTGTGGAGAAGCTGATGAGAGATGCTAAGATTTACCAGGTAAGGATTGTAGACCCAACCTTGTTTATTTGAATTTGTAAAGAGTCTAAAATTTGACTTTTATTGTTTGCATCCACAGATTTATGAAGGGACTGCACAAATCCAAAGGCTCATCATCTCTAGAGAACACCTTGGGAAATTCAAACAATGAACCTGTAAACCCAGGACTTCAATGCCATAAGCTAACTGTTTGGTTGAGTGTCTTTTGTACATGTGTTGGGTTTTTTTTAATCAATAGATCTCAGGATTGTATCTCACAGATTGTAAATTGCCTACATAGAGCTCCAGTTGCCTTATGTCATATCAGTATGCCTTGCTGTCTTTGTGTTGAACAACTAAGTTGATCAAAGCTGAACAAAGTAACATAGTTACACAGCTCTTCCATAGATTCTTTTTGTAACTGATTACGTCCTCAAAACAAAAATAAATAATTTGCTTTAACACTTGTAATTTTCTTGCCCAAATATCTATACCAAAATGTTATTAATTTTAATTACTCTACAAAATGCAATATTTAGCTTTGTCCTACATTTTGAGTGCAACCCTGGGACTTCATGGTTTCCACCAATACAAGTAACTTCATTGGGACCTACACAATGTTGGGTAGACAAGTGCTTATCTCATTGTAATCACTTTCTATTTTTTTTTTGTTTTGTTTTGTTTTTTTACATATTGTAATGTTAACTGCATTTGTCAAGCTCAACCATTGAACTCCATTACCAAAGTTACTGAAAATAATGAACAAACAAATATTAATATTTAATTTATGGTAAATATTTGGTCCCAAACTACAGTAGTCCATTCTGAGGGATAGCTTAAATTTGCATAATACTGATGCAATTATTTTTTGTATTTTTGGAATCACTCAAAGCAAAATTTTAAATTGTATTAAAAATGTCCCAAATATCTCTCTCTCTCTCTCTCTCTCTCTCTCTCTCTCTCTCTCTCTCTCTCTATATATCATGCTAAATTAAACCAAATGAAGTGCCAGTAACCCCCCCCCCCCCCATTTATTTATATTAAATAAGTACTTTTTAATAATTCACAATGTATGTATAGTGCCACAATCAATAATTAAATAAAAGTTTTCAATACTAATTAGCACAAGTCAAGCTGTGATACCAAACAGGACCACAGGGAGACGCCAAAGACCACTAAATCGCCTGCCTTTAATATACGGATCCATTCAGAATCGCTAAATCTCTGACCACCGCATAATCAGCGTTCATTATAAAACACTCTTGCTTTTAAGCCAAATACACGCTGAAAAGAATAATTTTACTGACATCTGGACGTAAGTCACTATTCTCTCCGTAATCGCTGATGAAATCGGCCGTGTTTTCTCTGCATTAGCGCTGTTTTGAGCTTACTGTTTGAATTCGTTCACTGGATCCTTGGACTTTCCAGGAGTTTACGGTTTAAAATGATGTGATTGCAAAAGCCTGCTTCTTTTCATTTTAAGATATGATTTTCGTTATAAAGTACTGATTCAAATTAGTAATCAATAATTAATTATTATTCTTAATTAATTATTGTCCACATCTAGTATCCTCATAATTAACGATGAGTCGTCACAGAGGAGAGCGGGAACACAAAGAACGTTAACTCAGAGATTCTCAGGAGGTTTTTTTTTTTTTTTTTTGGCTTAATAGCAAAAATACATTAGTAAGTCGGACTTAGACGTAAAATATGTGGACCCTTTTAATAAAACGTAAATTCGTCCACAGCTCTTTTCATTGGGCAAGTGTGTTTAAGAAAAATGTTTTTTGGACATGTATAAGTTAAAATTATTTTGTATTGTGTTGTATTGTTTTGTTTGTTTTTACTATATTTATTTACATGTTCGAAATAAATGTTTCAATAAAAAAAAATAAAAAAAATAATAAAAAGGTTTTCATGGGTCAGTCTACCGGTGTTTAGTTGCGATTTGCAGAATCAACTTTAGCTTCTCCGTTAAATGCGTTTTGTCCTTTTCTGGCACCCGTAGAAATGACGAGGAATGTGATGATGATGTAATATGTGTGTGACTGGTGAAGTCAGCCTGTAGTCCGCTCTCTTGCTTCTCCGTCAGGATGGTAATGTAAAACACACTCCTTTGCTTTTATAGTTATTTAGTCGTGTATGATATCGTGTTTTCCCCATAAAGAAAGAGCATGCGACTGTGAAGAAAATAGCAGCGCGTACTAAAAGATGAGAACGAGAGCAGCAAAAACATGTCATGTCATCCGCCCAGTCAGTTCAGCACAGTTTACAGTCTGGGTTAAAATGAATGTGTCAGACTGCAGTTTTTGAGCTTATTGGCAGAAAGTGATGACGGCAATTTTATTTTGCAGGGGACCCAGGTTAAAGACGTGATCATTAAACCTGATGCCCCAAACACGCTCCTCCTAGACAAGCATGCAGACTATATTGCAGCCTATGGCTCCAAGAAGGATGACTATGTAAGTTGATGGCTTACAAAAATGCAAAAAATGGTTTTCTTTCAAAAAGCAATAAAATCCGAGGTTAATTCCTATGTATTCTGCACCATCTCCTGCAGGAGTACACTCTGTCAGAATACTTGAGAATGAGTGGCATCTACTGGGGTCTGACAGTGATGGACCTGATGGGTCAGCTGTCTCGAATGAACCGCGAGGAGATCATAGAGTTCATCAAGTCCTGCCAGCATGACTGTGGAGGTATCAGCGCCAGCATCGGCCATGACCCTCATCTCCTCTACACCCTCAGTGCTGTACAGGTCAGCAGGAACCTACTAAATCTAGAAGGCAATCACTATAATCAGTCAATGGTTGACTACACAAAAATGGGAATCCGTGAAAAGGTGTGTTACTCCCTTTAGATCCTTTCGTTGTATGATAGCGTTAATGTCATTGATGTGGACAAAGTGGTGGACTATGTTAAAGGACTGCAGCAGGAGGACGGCTCATTCGCAGGAGACAGATGGGGTACATTTTTTTAAAATTTATTTATTCAGACTTTACTGGAATAAACAATTTAATGTATTATATGACTTAATGAATGCTCGCTTTTTTCTTTAACAGGAGAAATAGATACAAGGTTTTCCTTTTGTGCGGTTGCGACTTTGGCACTACTGGTCTGAATTCTTTTGTATTCAAATATTATATTTAGTTGCATTTTTTGGTATTTCTTGCAGCCTTTCAAGGTTTTAAATGCATATAACAAGACACATTTCTTTGTAGGGCAAGTTGGATGTGATCAACATGGACAAGGCCGTTGAGTTTGTGCTGTCCTGTATGAACTTTGATGGTGGGTTTGGTTGTAGGCCTGGTTCAGAGTCCCATGCTGGTCAGGTGAGGTGTTTGAGGTATTTTATACCCACCTTTAAACCATTTTAGTGTATTCATACATGGTAATCATGTTTTTCTCATCCCGTCTCTAGATTTACTGCTGCACAGGTTTCTTGTCGATCACTGGGCAGCTTCATCAAGTAAATGCAGATCTGTTGGGTTGGTGGCTCTGTGAAAGACAGTTACCATCAGGAGGCTTGAATGGGAGACCAGAGAAGGTAAGATTCCCTTCAGATCAATGATATTAACTAATAAAAAAAACATGACTTCACCCAAAAATGAAAATTGTCATTAATTACTTACCCTGATGTTGTTCCAAACCCGCAAGACCTTATTTCATCTTCTGAACACAGATTTCATCAAAGATATTTTTGATGAAATCTGAGAGCTCTCTGACCCTGCATAGACAGCAACGTAACTACCTCGTTCAAGGCCCAGAAAGGTAGTAAGGACATCATTAAAATAGTCCATGTGACATCTGTGGTTCAGCCTTAATTTTATGAAGAATATTTTTTTGCACAAAGAAGACAACCTTAAAACATATTAAAGCCAAATTAAAATTGACCATAAACAAAAATGATTTAATGTTTTCAAAACTTATTACTAGATTATTATAATTTATTATTATTATTTATGAGAGATCAAACACACCTGTAATTATATTTTTTCCTCTGATTTTTTTTCCTTTCAGCTGCCTGATGTCTGCTATTCCTGGTGGGTTCTTGCCTCTTTGAAGATCATTGGCAGAATTCACTGGATTGACAAAGGAAAACTGCGCAGTTTCATTCTTGCTTGCCAGGATGAAGAGACTGGAGGCTTCGCTGACAGGCCTGGAGACATGGTAAGCTCTCTTTGGAGTTTGTCACACAAAATTTTGCATATATGCATAAATATTTTGCATGTTATTTCTCTAGGTCTTGCCATTCTTTAAACAGAGCTTATCAGTCTCTGCAGTGCATTCTTACCAGTGTTCTATATTTCCATCCAGGTGGATCCTTTCCACACTCTGTTTGGTGTGGCTGGTCTGTCTTTGCTGGGAGATGAGCAGATCAAACCAGTGAACCCTGTGTTTTGCATGCCTGAGGATGTGCTTCAGAGGATTGGCCTCCAACCAGACTTACTGAGCTGAGTTGAAATTTTCAGCATGGCCATTTTCCTCTTCTCCTACCCCTGCACAGCCAGCCGTTTCGAAACGGACAAACCAGCAAACCGTGGAAAGCTGTCATCTTCAACTAACGATCAGTGCACCGTTTAGAGGGACCAAGGACTTTAGAAAGGCCCTTAACATTGTGTGCTTTTTACGGAGATTTGTCCTCATCATTGTGTAGGCACAGTATTACAATGCTTACTTTTGTTAGTGGGCTTTCTCTATTTAAAGATGCAGTTCAAAGAGGGATATCTGCTATTTACAGCTTTCACTGTGTATTAAAATGTAACTTTATTTAAATGACTAATTCAGCAGGTCACTTTTTGGTGTCAACCAAAAGTGTTTATTCAATGAGGGGAGAGGTCGCTCACTCATCTCTGATGGCTTTTCCAAAGCGAGTATGCGAGACTAATAATGTACATGTTACATCAGACTTTAAGCACCATAAACATGGATTTCATGCATGAGACTGATTTAGTGTCCATCTTCTCTTGCTGTTGTTTGTTCACGTCAATTGTCAAGGTTTTGTAGGTCCTCACATCTCTAAAGCATTTATTGTGCAACCATTTTACAAGTCAAGTTTGCTTTGCAACTGCTGTTATTTCTAAGGTTTGGGAGAGTTTTGCATTTGTGGTATGAATGAATTCTCTCTCTCTGGCACTGATGCCAGTGTGTGAAGATGCCTGTTGTTTGGGATCGAATAAATGTGACCAATATAAAAAACAAACAAACTCAGTATTGGATTATTCATTGTCAGGTGGTAAACTGTTGGTGTTCTCCACAAGGAATCAAGTGTTAATCACCCCTAGAGCGTCTTACGCTGATTATGATGAAACTTTGTTGGCCTGCTGTTACATGATGTTCCTCAGTAGCTCTTGTACATTTCTTTGCTCATTGTAGGTTAGAAATATTTGTATCATATAGAAAACCATTAAATTGAATTGATTACCAGTTTTAGTCAATCAAGCTTTGAATGTCACAAATTATCTTATGAGGGTGTTTACTAAAATTGACTTCAAATTAGGCTTTTCACTCTATGCTTTTAAATTTATATTCATATTTGCTAGTTAAAAACAAAGCTGCAAAACTTTCAAGTATATGAACACGGAGTTGGTAAACTGAAGAGGCAATCAACTCAGAGTGTGTGAATTCATCAAGAGAGCAGAAATCTACAGACCCCTGACAGATTTGCAGAACACAAACACAAGGGTTGTCAGGCTACGATGAAACCCCACTGGCTCTCATTACAACCTGTTCAGAGTGTGGGAGATGTGCCACATGTCACCACAGTCTCCTGGCACTTATGTTTTTGTTAGATCACCTCATGTGCAGACACACACAACCTCTGCCTCTGTTAGTTTAATTAAGACATGATGGGTTTTATGACTAAATATGCTGTCACATTTATTTTGGTCAAAACCAGGCAATTTTGTAAGTTGTATTTTGGGTAAAAACTAGTTTGCATGTAACAAAAATGGCACATTTGTTTCCACTATTACACTACCAGTCACATATTTGCTGGGCATGCATTGGCTGCTTTACCTTCACTAACCAGTCCAACTCATTCAAAATGCATGATTTATTAACATTTTTATTTTGTAAAGAAATTCATGAATGGGCACAGTATACATTTGTCTGCAAAACTTTTAAGCATAAGGCATTAGATCAAAGATTTAAAACAATGGTTCTTAACCAGGGGGTTGGGGCCCAAAAGGGGGCTTCGCAAACTTTTATTTAAATTTAGTTATAGTAACATCTTAATTAACATTCTGAAAAACACCAAAAATGAAGCTTAAAACTGCTAATATTCAAGCGATATTATATTTTTCTTTTGAGTTTATTTTTTTACAATAAGGTAGCAGAGCTTATTAAAAATAAATTTCTTTCTTTACACTCTTAAAAAATAAAGGTCCTTTGGCTTTTATGGTTCCATGAAGAACTGTGGAACCTCCATCCATGGAACCTTTCTATTACAAAAAGGTTCTTTATACTGGCAAAAGGTTTAGATATTCTTCACACAAAGAAAAAAAAATTCTTTTAAGAACTGTTCACAGAAAAGTTCTTTGGGAAATTTAAAATGGTTCCTACTACAACATTGCAAACCCCCTCTTTTGAATCTTTATTTTCAAGAGTGTATAGTGGAAAAGTGTTCTTTAGATTATTAAATGGTTTTTCACACTAAAAAAAAGGTTCTTTTAAAAACTGTTTACTGAAAAGCTCTTTAGGGAACCAAAATGGTCCTTCTATGCAGGGGTGGGGATTGATCCTGGGGGGCCACTCTCCTGCAGAGTTTAGCTCCAACCCTGAAAGGCAGTGGCTATTTGGACTAAGCGGCTAAGTGCAAATAGCTATAGATTCTATTTACACTATGTTAAAATAGCAAGGTTTTCTGCTATTTATAGGCTACTACTTATTGCAAATAGTGGCAATTATCTGCACCTCAGTATTGTAGTACATTATAAAATAGTACGTGATAACGTATTGAGTGTAGATTATAGTTTTAATTCAAATTATTAAATGGATGCCACTAACTGGGGCAATAAAGCCCTCCCTACACCTACCCTAACCTACCCAATATTTTTATTTTCAACTTTTTGATTATATCCTTCATTTTTATTGAAAATAAATGCCTTTCTGATGCAATGTGAGATTTGAAAAGGGAGAAAAAAGCAGACTCGAACTCTGGTCAAAAAAGCACGCGCCTTACCATGTTAGTGGGCGGAGTTAGTGTAAATAGCATTTGCCAACAAGGCGGGCTATTTGCACTTTTAGACCCTCCGAAAAAAGAAAATACCTAACTGCATCCTGAAGACCTTGATTAGCTGGGTCAGGTGTGCTTGATTAGGGTTGGAGCTAAACTCTGCAGGGACACTGGCCCTCCAAGATCAACATTCCCCACCCCTATGGCATCACTAAAAATCCCTTTTTAGGAAGGAGGAAGACCTTTGAATATTGTCTTGGACAAAGAGTCAAAAAGGTTGAGAATCACTGGAGTGTGACAGGGATACAAAGATGTGTTTAAAATGCATTAGCCAAGATTTCATCTGTTTGGTTTCTCTTCTGCGGAAAGTTTGCACTGTATAATTCACAGCTAATGTTTACTCACCTGTAAAATGTTTAGCTTGCTTTATATCTGTGTGAAATTTACTTATTAAGATAACAAATTAATAAGACATGGTGAAATCAGTACATTAGCTTTGTTGGATTTATTCTTATCTTCAAACATGTTTTTTAAAGCCATTTTGTTAATCTGCTTGTAGAAACCATTACAAAAATCCAATGTCCACACATTCTTAAAAAACAACAACTGTAAGCCATGTGGAAAGACATCCCATTAGCAGCAGCCTCTCTCTGACTGACACCTTGTTCAAGTTGGTAAAACAAGTACATCTTTTCCATAAAGAGTGTCTGTACTTCTTTTACAAGCCTGGAAACATTGCAGAATGGTATTGATGCCTCTATTGATGAACTGAATGTAGGGCATTATGTCTAGCCGTGCATGAACTGTGAATCAGACAAAAAGGAATCGAATCCCTCAGTGGATGATGGGTTTCATATAATATGGAAAGCTTTACAAATCAAGACCCCATAGCCCATGAAACAAGGAATGGATTACTCTAATTTACTTTAGGATGATCATTGTTATCTATGTTCTTAGGATCCTCTGTAAAATATTAGATCAAATATTAGGTCAAATGTGTGTTGAAGAAATGAAGAACCCACCTACTAAACATCACACATCACAACTGAACTCTGAAAGCTCTGATACAAAGTTACACACCTTTTCATGCAAATCCCTTTGCTTGATGTTGTTCAAAATTTCAGCATTTTGAGAATAATTTTCTTTGATGAGCAGCTCAAGGCCGTGTTTAATGGCTGCCTTCGATATGTGACTTCTGCCATTGTTCATGCTGTCTTGATTTTGTAAGTATCTTGACAACGTCTTGCCATCTTGGTTTCGCTGCTGTGTACCTATATTATAAGAACCATCCTGCTCACATAAGGGGTTCTTCAGTACAGGAGGCATATGAAGAGCAACTTTTTGTCGTCTTTGATGCGGTTGTTTTGCTCTTCTGTGAAGGGTGAAATGTGTAGGAGGCGAGGAACTGTTCTTTAGATCTGTCTTTGCGATATGTGAAGGGCTGTTGGTCGAAGTCTTCTGAGGACATCCATCACTTTTATCCTCATCTTCTTCATTGCATTCACTTGAGGATAACTCAGAATGAGACAATGAGGCTTTGAAATAATCATCCTGGGTTTTTTTAAAATCCTTATGTGGTGAAACGTAGGTATTAGTGCTGCATGTTTTATAGGTTTCTGAAGTCAGTGTGTGCTGTTTGAGTTCTGACAGATCCCTCTCACAATCACCAGAGGTTTCATCACCTAAACCGTCATGCTTCTGGCCAAACATGTGGTTAGACTTCAATGAGTTACCACTTTCAACATTCAAATCAATATTACTGCATTTCTTTGCTTTCTTGGATTCTTTACAAGTTGAAAAGGCAGTACTCACTGATCTCAGATGAACAGTGTAGGCTTCATGACAATATCCGCTTATCAGGTTTATGTCTATCAAGGCCTTTTGAAG
The DNA here is from genome assembly GCA_021397915.2 of Tor tambroides. NCBI lineage: Eukaryota > Metazoa > Chordata > Actinopteri > Cypriniformes > Cyprinidae > Tor > Tor tambroides. The sequence continues at coordinate 10,840 of JAFVLL020003593.1, read as the reverse complement.
CTCTTGTATTTCTTTGTTGATCAAAAACATTGATCTCCTGTGATCTCTCTGCAGAATTTCCCGCTCTTCCACAAACCTTTTCATTTCATAATAGTTTTTGAAGTGTGCTCTCTGTAGATGTTCGACTCTGGATGTGTTCGTTTTTCTCGCTTTCAAAAAGCTCATGTCTCCGACAGATTCAACATGTACTGACTGTTCAGGAGCCTTGAGACGTGAGTGTTTGTGTTGTACCTCAGGTTTACCTCAGGGAACTGTGGGAGGCCGTATATGTACAGAGATACAGGCGTAAGACAGACAGAAGTTAGGCCTACTATTGGTTAATGGGAAACAGTCCCCTGTAATTTTTTCACCCTTATGTGGGTAAAAAACTGTTTGGTTAGCAACATTCTTCAAAATATCTTCTTTTGAGTTCAGCAGAAGAAAGAAATTCATACAGATTTGGAACGACATGAGGTTGAGTAAATGATGACTGAATTTTCATTTTTTGGGTGAACTATCCCTTTAAATATTCAACGTGAATCAAAAGTAAAGTTTTATATGATATTAGCTTTATATGCTGCATAAATGACGCTTGAGATTACAAGTATGGACAAAACACTCAACAAACAAAGGGTGCCAAAAGTCTTATTCACAAGGGGGCAGCAAACATCTATTGTTCACTGGGAAATCAGCATGTAAGGTACATGCTCTGCTACTTATATCAAGTCTAACACTACATTAAAATGATTTAAAACTATAATTACAAATGACAGCATAAGACGCATCATGCTGTGACACTGACCGAAGATGTAAGTCATAAATCTTTTACTCACCGTACAGCCGTTTTTATCATCTGTAATGATCATCCTCATTGCCAATAATATCCGCCACTAACTGGCTGTTTGGTTTGCATCTGCAGTGCCATCTCCAAGTCTGCAAATCCTGCACTGATGCTTTCCTAGCGCATGTATTTTTTATCATAGTCTACATTGCATAAAATATTCAGATAAGACATTCACTTTTCTGAGCCCAGCCAGGCTACTGATCCCTCACCTAATAGTTGGATGAGCATCCAGGCCAAAGCCCAGAGCCGGTGTCAGCAAACACTCCCCTGAATGTCAAGTCATGTATGACCATGACTCATCCCAGCCGTCTCGCATCCCAAACCACAACATCAAATGGCAATCATATCTTAAATGTCTCTCTCTGTAAAAATAATTTATATAACTGCTGCTAAAGTATTAAACATGTTAGATTTCATCACATTTTACATGGTTTAAGTAGGAGATTTCTGGAGGTTGGTCTTATTTCAGGACAACTTTTTTTTTTTTTTGAATATTGATGTGTAAAAATTTGTGGAAAAATGTTTTGTGCTCATGTAGATATACTGTAACTGGAGCTACACTGGCACTTGCTATAGTGGGAGGCCATAGTGATTATAGGATGTATATAGGGGCAATAATACTGTATGAATAAATGGCTAAATCATACCAAAGTCACAGGAATAAATGTAGAAAAATAAAACCGCCATTTAAAATAACTGTTTTCTAATTTTAATATATTTTAAAATGTAATTTATTCCTGTGATGGCAAAGCTGAATTTTCAGCAGCCATTACTCCAGTTTTCAGTGTCACATGATCCTTCAGAAATCATTCTAATATGCTTATAGCTGCTCAAGAACCATTTCTTATTAATATCAATGTTAAAAGCAGTTGTGCTGCTTAATATTTTTGTGGGAACCATGACACATTGTCAAGATTCTTTGATGAATAGAAAGCTCAAAAGAACAGCATTTATTTGAAAGAGAAATCTTTTGTAACATTATAAATATCTTTACTCTGTCATTTTTGATTAACTGAATTCATCCCTGCTGAATAAAAGCATTAGTTTCTTACCAGAGAGTGCATACTTTTCCAAAATGTTGCAGAATTAAATGATAAAATGACCTAAAAATCAACCTTTAGACATTGCACAAATTGCGGAAAAACTTTCGTTTCGTGCACAGCGAAACGAAGAAGTGTTTAGAAAAGTGCTGTATTGGTTTTTGTTGCCATTTAGTGTTTTGGGAAGGGCAAAAAATCAAAAGGCCCTTTAGCATTGATGTCTGCATCCTGTTCTAAATATTTAATATAATGGGTTTACATCTATGCTATACAAAGCTGAGCCAAAATCTCAGTTGTCAGCTTCAGACAATGCATCTTTTCTCACATCAGTGCATCTCGTAGACAAAAATGCTTTATTTTTTATTTTTCTTTCAGTTTCTTCAGTTCAACAGAACATGTTGGCTGTACAAAACGTCACATGAAAAAGAGGACAATCAAATCAGATGGAAAGAAATGCTTTCTGTCTCTTTAAATACTGAATACAGTTTGACAAGACCACAATAACAACAGTAAGAGTGAGAGAGTGGGCCCTTCTGAATACGTCCGACTGCTGACTCACACACTGTATCGCCACTCAAGACGCTAAAACCGTTCCTCATATCACATGAATAATTGATGTTGCTTTTAAATGCTACAAAAATAACATGAAATAGAATACAAAAAATCCATTTCCTTTTCGGCCATGCTTGCGTCGGTGAATTAAAAGTGGCTAGATCCTCACAGATCATCACTGCATTCCATTGCTTGTTTGTCCCACAGAGCTGGAAAGAAAAACCAATGCAGAGTTTTATTAAGCGGCATTTGGGTTTGCACCAAATCAGAGATTTCAGAGATTCGGAGTCCTTGTCCCACTAGCAGACACACAGAGTTTTGAGGCGAGGGCCAGCAGTGAGCACTGACATTTGGCTGCGTCTGATCCAAACTCCACCAGCTGAGCCTTACACCAGAAGAGTGGCTAGAAGGTCTACTTTTGTTTTGTTTTTGCTAAGAAAAATATATTGTTACTATTGTAAGAAGATCAGTTTTTCTCTGTTTCACAGTGTTTCACATGCATGTGAATGTCTAACACTAAGTCCCTAGCTCCTGGCTACCACAAAACACATTTCTTCTCTCCCTTCAAACGGAAAATAAAACTAAACCTCTGAAGAGAGTCCTTTGGTGTCATTTGTTATTATTAGGAGGAGAAAATCCCCTTTATTTCTGGGCTGAGTATGGTGTAAAGACGATGTGGGGGGGGGCATTATAGCTATCCAAATAAGTGTCTGAAATCTTTTGTAAACCGCGACGCCCTGAAACGTGACTAAATGGCACATGAATACAAGCCTCGATTACATGACAGCATATATAAAAGGTCACATTCCACAACGACTCCAGGTGCTCAGCTTTACATCAGCCGCTAAAGCAGGGCGAACGTCTCTTGTCCTCGGATCAGCGGCGAGGAGCTCGTTCAGTAAGAAAAAGGACGCGTGAATCCGACTGCAGCTGGGGGTCTGGATGAGAGGGCTTCCCTGAGGGAGTATGGATGGAGGGAGAGCGGTAGGCAGTCTGGGCAGCGGCGGGGCTTCTTAAACGCGGGCCAGCAGAAAGGCCAGCAGCAACAGCAGCACAGCTAGGCACGGGCCGTCTGCCCTGCAGCGCTGGCTCTGATCAGTCAGGAATGGCTCTGGAGACTCATAGCCCGAACCATCTGAAACACACAAACACAGAGAGACAGCACGCGGAGAGGAAGCGCTAGGAAATGCATACCTTTACTCAAAGCAGCAGGGGCCCACAGCACTGACCTAATTAGAGTTTAATTACTGAGGCAGAGGATCTGGTTCACATTTCACACAGCATTTTCATAGATTACACGGACCTGACGTATCTGTGCCAATGAATTTAAAATAAACACTGAATTTCTACTTGGAGGCTGAGCGCTGTTGTTCTAAACAATCTGAAATGACAAAGCAACTGGAATACTATTCAAAAGCTTAAGATTTTTCCATTTCTTTTGAAAGAAGTTTCTTATGCTTACCAAGAAGGCATTTATTTGATCAAAAAATAGTCAAAACAGTAATATTGTGAAATATAATTACAATTTAAAATAGTGGTTTATTTTATAATGTAATTTATTCCTGTGATGCAAAATTGAATTTTCAGCCATCACTCCAGTCTTCAGTGTCACATGATCCTTCAGAAATCATTCTAATAGGCTCCTACTGCTCATCAAACATTTAATATTATTATTATATTATAATTATCAGTGTTCAAAACAGTACTGCTGCAAAAAAATTTTTATATGGAAACTGATACATTTTTGTAAGATTCTTTGAAAAATAAAGAACATTTATTTGAAACTGATTAAAAAACATCTTTACTGTCATTTTTGATCAATATAATGTGTCCTTGCCGAATAGAAGTATTAATTATTTTTATTTTAAAAACTTACTGACCCTAAACTTTTGAACAGTAGTATGATTTGTGAAAATTTGTGAATAAAGCAGCATTTTCATATCATATATTCAAAAGAAAAAAAACTGCCATATATGGAGAAATTGGCACACAGTAAAAACAAAACAAAAACAAATATTTTTCATTTTCTTCTCTGAGTGAGTTATTCGGCCAATTATTCAGTCTTTTTCAATATAAGAATTTAAGTAAAATTGTTTCTATTGTACTTTATTCACTTGTTTTCTTACAAGCTAAAACATTTATCCACAACACAACTGTTTTGTATACTGTAGCTAGGTAGAAATCCTTATTAGCAACCAATAATACAGCAACTGAGCACCAGAGATTACATCATTGACATAATGAATAACCCTGTGACAAGTAAAAATGTTGTCTGAGCTGTTATTTTGAAAATGTGTAAAACAAGAAGGGTTGTAACTATGAATGTAACTTATTATGCCATTATCTGACACCCTTTTCAAATTTGACTTGCATTCCCCAACAATTAAAGGGATAGTTCACCAAAAATAAAAATGCTGCCATCATTTTCTCATGTTGTTCCAACCCTGTACGACTTTGTGGAACACACACACAAAAATATATTTTTTCCGTTTTGGTGACCACTGACTTCCATCGTATGGACAAACAAAGAAAGTCACACAGGTTTGGTACAACATGAGGGTGAGTAAATGATGACAGAAATTTCATTTTTGGGTGAACTATCCCTTAGGTTTCCACTGGTGAGTGATGAAGGTAAATTTAAATAATCCACAATAGTTCTAATAGTTCCCATTAGACCTCAGCTGCTGTTTTGATGGCTATAGACTGCATCTGAACACATTCCCACAGCTTGAAAATAAATATGACATCTCATTAACAAAATGTTCTTGGAAAATGTGTCAAACACTGCTTATTTGCATTCCTGTTATGTCTAACAGAAGGTTGGCATGTAGACATGAGGGGATATTATTTTCTACGCCGGCAGGGCAAAACAGTTAGAGCGTGACTTACTTGTAGGCTTCACATACACCTTCAACTTTAAACACGGCTTGCCAGCGTGGTTAGGATGAGGAGAGGCTGTTGAAAAGGAAGTTGAAGAGAAATAATGAGCTAAATGTGCTTGTGACAAACAGAATCATTCAACAAGCCAATGAATCAATCTGATTAAGATCCTCTTGGTGACACTTGTGAACGTCTCTCAACCCTCTGAATTAGTTCGACCCCTTGACAACCAAATCAGGAACAAAGTCGGAGATTTTCTCTATTCGGAGGAAATTGCTCTGACCTTCACCAGCTTGGTGTCGTCACATACAATGGTCTGCGACACACAGTGTTCCCATGGCAAATTACCCCACATAGCACTCAGTGACCTGAGAGCAAAGAGTCACTATTGAGTCAGCTAGCAGTCAGCCAACAGATTGGCTCCACCGGAACATCAGCAACACCGTTCATCTCTGCTCCCCAGACACAAGCTTTCTGACAGATTACTTCATTCATCTGTGTTCTACAGATACAACAACTCTACTGCTTATTTCCTTATAAGGGTCTGGTGAGAAAGAAGGGGAGAGTGAAATCATTTATTTGAACTTGACTGCAGTCAAATGTCCACAAAGAAAACCCAGCACATGAAGAAAACTGCCTATTTCAAGAGCAGAGGGTTTCATTCACCCACAAATTATATAATAAAACTTTTTCACTCCCATCCCATCCCCCCTCTGTCTCCTTCTTCACTTCCTTCCCCATCTCCATATTATCTTATCGGAATAAAGGCTCGAAAGTTTTATATATAAAAATTATATACGTTTTATGTAAAGTTAAACATAAAAAAAAAACAAGTTTGGGTAAGTAAGCCTTTTTAATTTTTTTTTTTCATCTAGGATGCATTAAATTGTGACAAAAACATTTATGTATTTTTTATAATATGAACATTATATTTACAATTTATAATAACTTTCTATTCATAAATTATCCTGACTAAAAAATGTATCATGGTATCAACAAAAATGTTAAGCAAGACAACTGTTTTCAACGTTGATAATAAGAAATGTTTCTTGAGCATATTATAACGATTTCTGAAGAATCATATGACCCTAAAATTCAGCTTTGGCATCACAGGAATAAATTACATTTTAAAATATATTCAAATAGAAAACAGTTATTTTAAACTGTAATAATATTTACATTTCTTTTTTGTATTTTGTTCAAATAAATGCAGCCTTGGTGATAGACTTCTTTTAAAAACATAAAAAAACTTTACTAACGCCAAGCATGTATGTTTGTATCTTTACAATATTGTTTATTTTTTAAAAATAAATATGTGATAAAATAAAAAAATAAGTGTGATAGAAAGACATATTGTTTCTGAAAATAAACTACTGGCTTTTATATATAGTACATTTTTTGTTTTATCACAGCCAAAATATAATTAAAATATATTACATATTTTTAAAAAAATAATTTATATATTGAGTAGACAATGTATCTGTTTTTTTTCTCACTACTATTAGAGAAATGTTAGATGGTTTTAGAATCTATACTCAAATTTTCTATAGATCCCAGAAAAAAAAAAAATCCAACTCTTGTCTAGAGTTTGTCATCTTCAACCTGAACAACCCTCCCCCAGCTCCCCAGCGCCCATCCCAGGTCATTGTGTATTCTTGTGGCATGTTCACCACACCGGATCCTAGGTTCATTGGAGAGCACCCAACCTCAACCGCCGGCAGCTATGTAGAAGACGCCTGTCAAGATGTCATCACAGCCGATCAATATGGGTGGAGAGATGGAAGTCCGGGGGTTAAGTCTGACCAGGTCTGATGGACGTGTTCTTTTACCAGCAGACAATCGAGATCAGCCCCCACTTCCCAGTGATAACCTCTCAGATCCATCTCTCATCGCTGACCCCACCGACCCTGCCGCAAAGCATCAATCCCCTTAGGGACCGTGACGCCCATAGAGCTGCCGGTATCCAAACAATCCTCTCAGGGAGTGGCTGGGGTGCTGAATGGAGTTGCCTTGGCGGGGGAGCGGGGGTGTCCGAAGGCCTTTTGCAGCCCTGAAACAAAAGCCTTCACAATGCAGGACCAGGCTGGGAGCTTGCATGAAAATCAGTTTGGGGGGACAGGGGCAGAAACACAGAGTTGAAGGGTATCTTTGAACTTTTTTGCTTGCTCTTTGTGGCATCTCTCCCTCTCTCTCTCGTGTGCGGAGACAACACTGCGGCGTGTATGATAAGCAGCGCTACGCCCTGCTGATTTAGGGGGGTTTGGGTGGAGGGGATGTTGACTCAGAACGACGCCCCCTCCGCGCCTGCTTCGCTCCCTTTCAGTCTGAGCTGTCAATCAGGGAATAATCAGCAGTCAAATGAAAAGCATGTAGGATCTGTGGCAATCTCCATGGGAGAGAGGAAGGCCCGTCCGGCCGCTGTGCAGATGGGGGATGGCTGCTGATGGACAGTGCGGCTCTGCGACACAAAGCCGGCGAGAGCTCAAAGTCACCGGGCTCTCTGTACTGTACACAGGTGGCTCCCGGCCCAGCCACATCTGCCCACGCCACAGCCGCCCATGTCAGGAATTGTAATTACCATATAAATTATTGATTTGCTTGCCTCTCCCTGTTTTCTCCTAGCTTCTTCCTGAGACAAGTCTTTCATGTTATCTTATTAAAACAGCTAGGCAGTTGATGTGAAAAAAAGAAGATTTTTTTGTTTAATGTCTACTTTTAATTTGGTTTAGCCACACCAAATTGTCTTCACTGGAGGGCAGTAGGACAAACGCGTGAAGGACGAGTTTCCCATTTGAAACCACCAGTTTAAAGCTTTGTGAGGTTAATGGGAATGAGCTGTTGGATGTTTCTCATTTAGAAAACGCTAAAGCTTTTGAGATTAAAGGATCTCTGTTTCTCTCACAAACTATTTGCGTATTTCTAAATGTACTGTAATTCTGGGGCGTTTTGTCTGAGGACGCGAGAAAAAAATTTAAATGACAGAACAGAAATAACAAAACAAATAGTACGAAATAGGAGCTCAAACTGTGCGTAAAGGTCTCGTTTTTCTAAGGTCTGCCAGCGGATGAAGTTTCAGAGCGAGGCAGCGTCTCTTTTGCTTCCCTGGAGCTCATTGTGTTCTCAGAGATCCTGAATGTGGAGTCTGAAAAGTCACAGAAAGTCTCTGTGATTGGCTGATTGACCCTGTCAGTGTGATAATGCCTGCCTGTCATGTTCACAGCCGGTCCACAAATCCACTTGAATGGGTCAATCTGGTGGAAATGAACTAATTACAAAGTAAACAACTCATGTGCTAATCAAAATAAAATTGAAATTATGTATAGTAATCACTCAGACTGATTTAATTAAAGATGTACCCCTGTGTCTGTGACTGTCATTAATCCTGTTTACCAAGCATTTGCTGACTAATGGTCCAAAAAGGTGACTATAGCCAATAATTACTAAACAAAATATGCTTATGTTTTATTGTAGTAATTATTTTTAATTTCTAAACTTCAATCAATAGCAATTCAAAATTATAATAGGATTAAACATAAAAATGAAGTTCCATCAAGGTCAAGAGCATACCAAACCTCCATTTTATTTTTAAATAAAAATAAATTATTTAAAATTAAAAAAAAAAATTCTAGTTATGCCAAGCTCTAAATTATTATATCGGGTAGAAATTGGGAGTGAACAAAAAAATTATTTTCCAGTAAATCATGAATGACTAAAAAAGTGATGCAAATTTATCCGTTTAAAGAAGTGGTATCCCTGAACAACATTCAGTTCTTCAAATTTCAGCAATCCTGAAACTAGAAACTAAAACTAGAAATATCTGGCTTTTGAATACTGTTGTGGACAATGGAGAGTCAAAAAAGTTGGCAACCACTCACTTTCACTTCTCATTTCAAAAGTCCACCACATGTCACTGCTAAAACAGCACTTCAAAATACACACTTACATATATAATAGTACTCGTGTCCAGGTCGGAACTCAAAACCAAGCGAGAAGGGTGTGAAGAGCTGAAACTTCTCAGAGAAGCGCAGGGGTCCGTCGGGACTCTGGGGCCGGTTACACTCCCACCGCTTGAAGCCCCTCATGCGGTGCTCACAGGTGAGGTAACCATCATGGTTGACCATGAAAAGGATGTAGCGCTCCATGCGACTGTGAGGCTGGGGCGTCTCGTAGTATGGACAGTACACGTCCAGATAGTCATTGATGCTCACGGCCACCGTATATTCACCCTGCCAGAACCTGCAAAGGAGATTCAGAGCATTAGACCGCCGAAGCCAAACATTAGGATGACTGACATAACAACCCCTGTACACGGACAATTGAAATATTCTGTAGTTCAGCTTTTTATTTGGCCTCCATTCAAACCGTACAGCAGCAAAGAGGAAAGTTTCACACACAAAGGCTAAATCTGTTAGGCAGAAAATCACAGGGAACACAACAGAATAAGCTGGAATGAATAACCACAATGCATATTTTCTATCTAGGTCACCATTATGCAGAGAGAGAACGGCAAACCAGAACACATGGAAAACCAAACACTCGCTGTAATACTGTAATGAGAAGGGGGATGTTTGAAAAAAAAAAAATCTTTGACTAGGGCTTAAAATAGACCTCTTTAAAAACAACTTAGTTTGCCTTTATTCATTTCTCTGGGTTAGTGCAGCAGCAACATATATCAATGAAAATGTTGATTATGCTCACAAAAACGGCAAATTTAGTCAGCGAGTTGATTCCATATAAATCATAAACTTCATATTAAATTGCACCCTTAATCCAAGCTTTGAACCACAGTGGCACCATAAAAGAATTTTTCATGCTTCGCATTCGATTATCTCTCTACACAGTATGCGTTTCATGAGAATGCAGCTTTCAGAGCATAAGAAAAAAAGGGAGAGAGAGCGAGAGAACGGGAGGAGAGGCAAAAGATAGCATGAGTGAATCAGTTTGAAAGTCAGTGTGACCTACAGAGGCTGCGAATGTGTGACAGTACTCTGATGTCAGAGTCCTGTGAGTATATGTCTTTGACTGCAAAACAAATGGTGGCTGACAAAATAAAAAATAAAATAAATGCATTGAGGTTTTTATGCTTGTAACAACCATGCCAATGAAATAAGATGACACTTTTAAAAGATATATTTTCTGAAAACTTACTGCAATTCTGTTCGGCAAATTTATGGGTGAATTTCAGAAAGCCTGTCAATGATATGCCAGGGTCATCATTCATTGACAAAAATAAAAGAAAAAAATAAATTACAGTTTGCACAATAAAAATTAAACACCATCAAGGATTATTGCATTATGGCATTTTACATTTTTATAATGTAAAAGATCACTAAAAAATATTATTTATATTGTAGTGCTGTTTATACAACATGTTAGTATTTTCTGTACTGCTTTTAATTAATACAAATAAATTCATCATGAGTTTTTATGCCAGCATTAATGTGAAAATATATATATCATCTAGACATATCACAGCAAAGTAATTCCTTCATATATATATATATATATATATATATATATATATATATATATATATTTTTTTTTA
>JAFVLL020003592.1:0-11091 GCA_021397915.2 Tor tambroides | reverse complement strand
AAATAGAATTCTATTCTAATCCTGTTCTGAATTTATTCATTTTTTTGAATGATAATGATTATAAAAACAGGATTGATAAGTATAATTCGGAGGACAAGAAAATAAGTATAAGCCTGTTTTACCAATGTTGTGATAATTATTTTTAAGGCACTCTGTTTTTTAAATAAATACTGTAATAATAATAATAATAGGTCAAAGTATTAATAGTTTTTAGTCAGATAACATAAAAAAGACAAGACACCTCGACGCGCTTTAAACTTTTCCGAATTAAACATCAAGAACGAAAGAGAACAAGCACCTTTGTTTTTATTGCTGTGTGTAGAACTGTTAGCTGCATATTTTATATTTAATATTAATTTTAATAAAATGTAAATTCGTCCCCCGCACTTTATTCAAGCTCGAGCAGGTGTTTCCACATAGCGGTTTCTAGATTTAAATCTAGATTTAAATTAAAAGAGACATGACCTGACGTTTTATTCGTATCCAAAATGAGATGTGAATATCAGGAGAGCTGAACACTCTCGTGCAGTGCAGGTTTCGAAGCCAGAGGGCGCTCTCGTGCAGAAACTTTTGACGTATGGACAAACTCACACGGCTATAGCTGTAGCTGAGCTGAATAAAAGCAGAAACGTTTTTACTGATGAAACGTGTTCATCACTAACCCCCCCGCACGTGCCTGCTTAAAAGCATGATATGAGCTTGTATTGTATGCAGCCTGTTATTCTACGCCCTCTACTGGCAATTAGGAGAATGCAGCTTTTGGGTTTTGTCCTATGGTTGCATTACGAAATGTCAAAGTGCATACATTTCTATGAATGTATCCTAATCCATGTATTGTTAGATATTATTCACTATATATAAGATTTAATTATTTATATAATATTCATTTATTGTTAACCATGTTATGCATCCGCAATAATAAAACATACTAATAATATAATAAAAACATTTTTGTTCGGCTGGCATTACCTACACATTATTATATGCATCTCTATGTAAATAATCCTGAACAACATGCTACTGTTGCTTTGTGCCTCATCAATATGTAAACAATACATCTATTTATTTATTAATGTTGCATAAGAATGAATTATTAAAGAATATTATGAAAATATACTAGAATATAATTTTTATAGTTATAATAGAAATTTGTATATCAGTACGTTTCCACTGACTGTGGTTTTATGCGATTTCATTTCCTCATTTTAAGTACATTCTTTTTCAGTAAATGGAAGAAAAGCAAAATAACTCCTGCATGTATGATGTACAAATTATGTATAACACTGTAAGCTGTCAGTAGGTCTATTCGAGAATGTGTCATATAAAGTAAGTTTAAAGCATTCTGTCAATAGAGAAATGTTCTGATTTTATTTCTACAGAGTTTTCTCACCTTCCCAAGTGTCATATTTAGAGTAAACAAATCTTGTTTCTGCAAATGCAGCAGCTTTTCACCTGTGAAACTGAATTGATTTTGTCTTTTCAGTTAGCAAGGTTAACAATACATTTGCACTGTCAAAATGTGCATCTCAGGCCATTTTCTAAAAACGACAGTTTCAGTCACACACAGAGTAATATGATTTACAGAGTAATATGAAGTACTTAACCTTGTTACCTCTGCATGGTTTCATTTTTCCCATAGTGTCACACAGAGTGAATAAGTGAATGTTTTTCACAGAAGATGGGTGATTCACAAGACTATAAACCATCGTGCTGTTTTGCAAGCATTCCTAACTGTATCTAATGTGAGATAAAGGAGCTAAAACATGACATCAGTCCACCTAGTTTTACATAAAAAGATGAATAGCTGATCAAAATTGTCTGTTAATTATGATACATGTAACAGAAACTTAGCTAGACCTGAAATACTTAGATGGAATTTCTAAAGTGCACAAAAAAATCTACAGTGTTAAAGACAATATGTTACAATAGACTCTTTGCAAAACATGAAAATTAGTCATACAGGAGAGGACATTTCCACATCCTCACATTTAAAGGCAAATTTCATCATTTTGCTTCTAAATTTGAGTTTTTAGAGTACGCTACTCATCATCAACCAGTTTGCCAGTTTGACCTATTGTTTGTGGAACAATTTGTACTTTATCAATTCACTTTACTTTTATTTGCCACTTATAGAGGCCATTTCTTTCTTATTGGTCTGAAACACCAGAAATCGTCTGAGAGGTAACAAATCAGTGTTATGACAAATGTGGTGTGAAGCAAAGGCAACACTGCCTACACTGACAATATGCATATAAAAAAAAAAAATGGAAAACTGCTCTAATGAAAATACTAAAAAAATACACTTACAATAAACTTAATGCATTTATGTTTGAGGCAAGAACATAATTATATTGCGTAAAGCCTAAGCAAAATTAAACACAGTCATCAAAAAAGTGCCATACAGTCAACATGACTTTTACTTTTCTTCAGTTTATTTAATTAAAACGAGCTAATGTAGAAAGATTTTCCTTATATATTTTTGGCTGCTTCTTCGAGGTTTTTTCTTTTTCATGGGAGAAATTCAAATTTGAATGACTGCGCACGCCGCGCCATGTGAAGGAAGTCTGTTGATCTGCTGAGAGACATCTGAGAAGACTCTATGGCAAAGTTCGGTAAAAGGTAAGAATTGCTATACAAATTGGTAGTTACTTATGTAACTGTGGTTCTGTGAATTCCGGACGACCGCCAGAGCCAGTGCTTAAGCACTAGTGGATTATCACAGCTCCAGCTTGATAGGTCGAGATAATATACCAAAAAGTCATGTGGTGACGTAGGCTGAGCCTTGATAGACACACTAGCTGAGCCTTCTGTCTCAGTACGGCTTTCTTGCGCATTCTGAGTGTAACGGAGGCCAGCGGGTAGGTGCTGTGCAGGTAAACCTCACTCCCCTGATCACAAGAGGCACGCTAGTGGCTGCAGTCTTTAGCCTCCTTGTTAGTGCACCCGCCTCCCATGCCAGAGACCTGGGTTCAAGACCTACTTGGGGTGGGGTTTAGTAACAACTTTGTAGGTAATCTGGAATTCACAGAACCACAGTTACATATAGAACTAACGTTCTCTTTCATTCCTCCAGAAGCTTAAGCACTAGTGGATGAATACTACCTACATATTCATGAGGAATGCCACTCACCTGAAAAAATTCAAGGTTGCTCCTGAAGAACTGCTGAACTGACAGCATGAAGGGTAGCTTTGTAGAAGCAGGCAAAAGAACAGGGAAGCCCACATAGCAGTAGCACAGATATCCTAGCCCTAGTAGAATGACAAGAGAAATCTTCTGGCAAAGGTTTTCAGACTTTCTTGTATGCCATAAACTCCACAATCCAGTTTGACAATCTGTGTTTTGATACAGCGGTCCCTTTCCTTGCACCTCCATAACAAACCAAAAAGTTGATCTGTGCTCCTAAGATGAACAGTGGCAGCCACATATAGCTAGCCACGAGACACAAAAGGTGATCCCTGACTGGTCTGACTGTGGTGCTGACTGAAAAGCCAAAAAACTGACTGATTTATAAACTGTGGATGAACTTTAGGTAGGGGGGGGGGAGCCAACAGCACTTTTGTTTTATTTATTTTTTCCTTTTTATTCGAAACATTCCCAAACGCATTAGCTATATCATGAAATATATTGTTTCTCACCTTTATTATGTTGATCTATAGGGGGCGATGGTCAAAGTAACCTAATAATGTAATCTATTAACTATGCATAAAAACCTGTCTGTTTATGGGTGTCATGCCGTAACATACTTTTAATACGACTGACTTTATATTTAATGTGAATTTAACATTGAAAGTTAATGTGAATAAAAACATTGTAAGTTAGGCTACTATTCATAACACTTTCATTGTACAGAAAGAGAGCAAAGAACATTTACATTATCAAAGAACATTTTCACTGAGTCTAGTTCAAGCACTCGCAAAAACTCCCATTAAAATTACTGAAGCTGTTTACACTATGAAATTAATATCTTACAGATTCATACACACATTTTCCACTTTGTTGTTTCTGACGAGAGAATTCGCCAGAAAGAGGTGTTCAGTCAGCGAGCCAGTGAAGAAAACGCCGGCATTTTAGTGATGACTCATCTGAACACCTCTGATTGGTCATTGCATTCATCGTATATGATTGGTTATAATGCGCAGTGCTGTAAAAACGCGTCCGTCTCTGGCTCAGCGCCAGCCAGCGAACGCAGATTTGAATTTAGCAGCTGATGATATGAAGCACTGAACGTTCTAATCACTTCGGTCGGTGTGATTGTATTAAATATAGAAAATTCTAATCGGTATTTTTTCTTTGGAAGCGTATTGTAACCACTTGGGTCAAAAATCTGAGGGGGCACGTGCCCCCTCACTTTGAATGGGCATGACGCCTCTGAGTGGTTGTATGAAACCATTTTTGTTTGCGCTATAGATCAAATCAGACAACACTGTTCTTTTAATAAGTCGCTAAATATAAACTTTTTGTTATGAATTGCATAAAAGCATCACATTTGCAATCGCGCTAATATTCGGCTAAACAACACTCTTCTTCCTCGACTGATAGACTGCTTAACTATAGGCTATACATAAATATAGAAAACAAGAACTCCTACAAACCTGAGACTGTGAACAACTTACTTTAAGAGGCTTTTTCAAGGTTAGATGTTCCTTTGAAGCCGAGAGACGTTTTGTTGCAACAAAATTGCATAGCCTACTGTGATGTTCCGTCTTTTCGCTTATATAATTGTTTTATTTGCTGACTATACAATGCTTTTATTTCTGATTTCTTATTTAGTGAGTCGTCACTATAGTCTGCTCTCTGCTGGCAGGCTGCTGTTTGAACAGGCTGCACGCGAGTCAAAGCATCACCAGTTGCCTCATGGTTTAAATGTCCAATCAATTTACATTAATATAAAAATAAATAAATGACATTAAAATCAAAGTAATCACTTTGGTAATCTAAAATACTTTTCGGATGTAACTAATTTGATTACCACCTATTTAAAATGTAACTATAACGAAATACAGTTACTCATATTTTGTATTTTAAATACGTAACGACGTTACATGCATTTCGTTACTCCCCAGCCCTGCGTGTAACTCACTTACACGCTTATAAGCAATTGTCAAAAAAAGCAATTTTTAAAGATACCTCTTTCAGGTCAACTATCTGCAAATGCTCAAATGTTGACAGATAGACAAAATAAAGAACAAGTGGCAAATCCAATCCAGGCAAAGGAGGTTTACGAGCTGGTCTCAACCATCTCACACTCGCAATCTGTTAAGAGACAGTCAGACCCAAAGGCCAAACCCAAAGCTGCAGACGGGCTGGATCTGGGTGTGAAACAGCATCATCCATCTGTGACAACAGGTCCTTCCAATGGAGAAGCTGCCATGGCCTGCCCACCAACAGTTAGAGAGGCATGGGGAACCAAGGCCTGGCTGGCCTTCGAGGTGCTACAAAGTAACACTCTGTGGTTGCACAGAGATATTCTGTTTAATGTGTCCCACTGAAGTGGAAGAGGAACACAAAGCAGACAGATTAGCCACTCGTGAGACAGACCATCCTGCCCCCAACGGGCTGATGTCTATGTTCTCGCAAACCACAAGCAACAGTAAAGCCTTGTTCAGACTGTCAGCCCAAATCCGATTTTGTGCATATCCGGATGTAATCTGATTTGAATAACTGATTGTCCACACAGTGTATCGCAACTGTTCATATCCGATTTGTGTGTTCATAAGCTCTCTTTCATTTTTAAGGAATGTGCATTGGTTTCTATGGTAATGCCGTTGCGTTGTTATGCCTACACTAAAAAGAACAGTAACAGCAATACAGTTTGCAATACAGATATTGTCTTACGACATGACAACATGTTGCCGTTGCAGTTGTGTATTATTATATTTCGTCTTGTGAGGCAGTGGCAGAAACGAAGGAAGCTGGAATGTGCGGCTTTATTCCTGACTCTCTGTGGTCATTAAAAATCCCATGGCACTTCTCGTAAAGAGTAGGGGTGTAACCCCGGTGTCCTGGCCAAATTCCCGCCACTGGCCCTTGTCAATCATGGCCTCCTAATAATCCCTATCCACTTGATTGGCTCCATCACTCCACCACATGATTGTAAAGCGCTTTGGGTGTACAGCAATACACAATAAAGCGCTATATAAATGCATCATTCATTCATTCATATTCCGTACTGCTGTCTCCGCTACTTCAAAACTCAAAGAGGTACGTGTACTAGCAGCATATTTTGTTTTTACTCGACTTGCACTTTGCAATGACACAAGCTTGTTTCTGCGAAGACGTTCAGCATGTTCTGCAAAATCGTCTGATGTGTTTACGTTTTACGTGGCGTGAGGACATGAAAAAGCGACGCTTGGAATAGGATTCCAAACCACATACGCATGTAGCTTGAAACAGATTTGCACAAATCGGATTTCATGTAGTTCGTTGCTGTTCAGACTATCTAAATATGATCTGATTTCAATCGGATTTGCACAAAAATCGGATTTGGGCTGACAGTCTGAATGAGGCTTAAGTGTTTGTTTCTATTCCAAAAAGATCCACTTCTGCTTCACTGAACTGCTGCCATATCTTCTGTACCACATCTGGGTGAAGCCTCCATTCCCCTGGGAACAGAAGATTCCTTGATAGAGCATCTGCTACCTGATTGCTCGATCCCAGAAGGTGAACTGCCCTTAATGATGCTAGTCGAGGAAGAGACCAAGTGAGTAATTTGTGGATTAGATGTAGGAATTTGAGGAGTAATTGACACATTGGCAACGTACATTACCTCTCAGGGCCTCATCAGGTGACACAACAAAGGCAGCAACCAGTTGCTCTATTTCTGGAGAATGGCCAACCCCTATGGTATCTGTCTCTGCCATAGACACCAGTGTTTGTGCAGTCTTTGACCACTGTTTAGGTGCACCAGACCCTATGAGGGAGTTCAAAAATTCCGCCAGGAAATCCTTGCCTGGTGGCATAGCAAAGTTAGATCCAGCTGAAGACTGTCTAAAAAAGACATTGGACTGGGCTGGCTGCACTGGAAGATTATACAGCCCGAAGCGAGCAACCGCCACCTGGAGCACAGTTAAGGTATCATCCGTGGAGGGCGAAGTTAGTCCTAAATGAAAAAACAGCTGAAAAATCTGTATTCTCCTGGAGGGAATATTACAAAATGTGCAAATACGAGCCATAAGAGCCTCTCTCAAATGCTGAATTCCCAAGCAGGACGGACAAACATTGTGGCCGTCGTCAGGTAGAGTATTAGGGCACAGCTTACATGCTAATGTGAATCCAGTAGCAATGAACTGTGAGCCATGAACACCACAATAACAGAGAAAACTGAGGTACAAAAGTACACACTTGACAATTGGCTGTTTGATTGCACCATGGAGCACAACGTATCACGAAATCTGCCTAAAAAATAACTGGGAACAATCGACCTATCAGTGTCGAAAAAACACAAGCCACAGGGTAGCACAGAATTGTATGTAAGTGATAAAGTTAGCAAGGACCATCAAAAACTATAGAAAAACACCAGCACTCAGAAGCACTGTTCACTAATCTGAACACAAAAATAAAATCAGCTGGGAACCGTCAGTAATTGCTCAGTAACACTATCCACCGGATAGTACTGAGAAGAATGAAGTATATGTCAAACAAAAATGTGTCCAAAAAAAACCTCACCAAATCAAGTTGACAATCCGATCCAAAAACTCCTTAAGGGCGCACTGTCCAGTTTATGAACTTGACCTTCATGGATGAAATAAAGGAAAAATCCATAGTCAAATTTATGATGATTGAGACCCTCAGACCTCTGAATTCTACTGCTTCTGCTGCTAATGCACATCAATACAGATTGAATACTGGCTGATGGCTTTTGCATTCCCTGTTTTTCATAACATGTGGGGTAAAAATTTGAATAACCCAATACTGACTTTGAGAAAAAAGCAGGCTTTTATTTATTTGTTTTTGGCTGGGGTGAGCTCTCTAAAATTGCTTAGAACTTCTGTCACTGTGCTGCAGTAGCATGAATCGTTTTCAGTGGACAGTACAAAAGTGAGAGGATGAAGATTTTTATTACATAAAGGGGTTATATCTCACCCAGAAATGATTGTTCCAAACCTGTATGACTTTTTTCTGTGGAATGCAAGAAGATATTTTAAAGAATGTTGGTAACCCAACAGTTTTGGTGCATAATGACTTCCACTATATATATAAAAAAAAAAATCACAGAGGAAAATTAAAGTTTTGGAACATTTGTTGAGAATGCGCTGTGATAATCCACCAGTGCTTAAGTACCGCCTCTGGCAGTCAGGAGGAATGAAACAGAACAAAAATAATTATTGTTTCAAGACAATCCCCACACAG
Source organism: Tor tambroides (assembly GCA_021397915.2). Taxonomy (NCBI): domain Eukaryota; kingdom Metazoa; phylum Chordata; class Actinopteri; order Cypriniformes; family Cyprinidae; genus Tor; species Tor tambroides. The sequence continues at coordinate 2,741 of JAFVLL020003592.1, read as the reverse complement.
TTTTAAACACTGCTTTTCTGATTCTGTGTGGTGGGTTGCGTCTCTGTGTCTCCGAGTCTCACTGTGGTCTAAATCTAGACATTTAAATGAGAGGGTTTTTAAGCTCACCTTCTGGCGAAATATCTCTTTGGCTCTTTGAATAAAAACCACTGCTCCACTTCTAAGACGTTTTTTGGCTTTTATGTGCTTCCAATCTTATGCAAGAAACTAGTCTGCCCCGACCCAGATTCCACTCCACAACAGATGTTTGATTATGCTCATTTCCCAAAATGGCTTCATTATTATAGAGAAGAAGAAAGGTAACAGTTATGTTGATTCTGCACCATTTGGGATGATCACATCCTGAGCAAATGGTGACCAATTGCAGAATGGGAATGGGAATGGGTGTGGGACACTGAGAACCATCTCAGACAATGGGGTGAACAACAGGATTAAATTTTTCAATTCAATTCAAGTTTATTTGTATAGCGCTTTTCACAATACAAATCGTTGCAAAGCAGCTTTATAGGAAATTAAGTTTCTACAATATATTTAGTAGTAGCTTACCAGTGGTGACTATATATCAAGTTGATGTACATATGGCAGAAATGAACGGTAAAAATCAGTTAATGTTAACGTAATCAAACAGACGATGAACACTATTAACAGAAATGATTATATGTTGTAATCAAACTTACAGCAAAATTTGGTAGTTCTATGTGTTGTTTCAGGGTTGGCATCATCTGAGGTCTTCTGAGGGGTTGGCATAATCTGTTCTCATGTGTTCAGTCATCTCAGATCTTTTAAGAGTTGGATCCAGACTGAAGCTTGTGTAATTCCTAGTTACCATGGGATGTTAAAAAGTGAAAGAGTGAAAGTGAAGTGACGTGTGGCCAAGTATGATGTCCCATACTCGGAATTTGTGCTCTGCATTTAACCCCTCCAAGTGCACACACACAGCAGTGAACACACACACTCACCGTGAACACACACCCGGAGCAGTGGGCAGCCAATGCTGCGGCACCCCGGGAGCAGTTGGGGGTTTGGTGCCTTGCTCAAGGGTCTCACCTCATATTGAAGGTGGAGAGAGCACTGGTTATTCACTTCCCCCACCGACAATTCCTGCCAGACCTGAGACTCAAACCCAACCCAATTCAACCCAAGCTAAAGAATAATAATGAGCATTTGATCAGATATAACTGCAGTACAAGATTATGAGATGCATTATATGAATGCTTGGCTAAAGAGATGTGTCTTTAATCTAGATTTAAACAGAGAGAGTGTGTCTGAACCCTGAACGTTATCAGGAAGGCTATTCCAGAGTTTGAGAGCCAAATGCGAAAAATCTCTACCTCCTTTAGTGGACTTCGCTATCCTAGGTACTACCAAAAGTCCAGAGTTTTGCTACCTTAGGGAGCATGATGGATTGTAGCAAGATTTAGACTATTTAGGTATGCAGGAGCTAAACCATTAAGGGCCTTATAGGTAAGTAATAATATTTTGTAACTGATCCGGAACTTAATAGGTAGCCAGTGCAGAGATCGTAAAATTGGGGTAATATGATCATATTTTGACCTGGAAAGGACTCTAGCCGCTGCATTTTGGACTACCTGTAGCTTGTTTATTGAAGATGCTGGACAACCAGTGCATTACAATAGTCCAGTCTAGAGGTCATGAACGCATGAAATAGCTTTTCTGCATCAGAAACAGGTAACATGTTTCGAAGCTTGGCAATGTTTCTTAGATGGAAGAACGCTGTTTTTGTAACATGGGAAATATGATTTTCAAAAGACAAGTTGCTGTCTAATATAACAGCCAGATTTTTGACTGTAGAGGAAGTAACGGTACATCCGTCTAGTTGCAAATTGTAATCCAAGAGATTCTGTGTACTGTTTTTTGGTCCAATAAATAATAAGCAATCATTGTCTTATCCGAATTTAATAGGAGAAAATTATTGGTCATCCAATCTTTTACATTTTTAACACACTCTGTTAGCTTAGATAATATAGAAGTTTCATCTGGTCTTGTTGAGATAGTTGAGTATCATCGGCATTACAATGAAAACTAATCCCGTATTTTCTAACAACAGGAGCAACTTAATTTACATTAAGGGTAGTAAACTGTAAGTGTATAAAAGGACTGAGCTTAGGATGTTCCGGGTTTGTTCCGACTCCGCTGAACCCAAGGTACTTCATGTATTTTGTCACTGCCATGCTGCAATAAACATCTTCATAGAGATCTTCTACATTCTCTTCATTTTTCTTACATTAGCAAGTGGTTTATGTATTTTATGTAGATAATTAACAGCTTATTTGCAATTGCCATGTTTTCACACAATCTCTGTCACCAATAATAAGCACAAGACTTTGTGTAATGAAGTTCCGTTCATAAGTGATCTGCAGTTAAATTTGGCGGTTACACTCTGTCCATAGCTAGATTATTTGTTTAAATGTCGTTACATTACTAAAGCCATTAGGCACCAAAACTGTTGAGAGAGAATGAATGAGAATGAGCTTTATTGGCCAAGTATGTTTGCACATACGAGGAATTTGTTGTAGTGACAGAAGCTCTACAGTGCAACAGAAAGACAGCAACAGGACAGAACACAGATAATAAAAGAACAGTAAACAAATATACAAATAGGCAATGTACAAAACAGCAAAACATAATATATAATATAGACAATTATGTGTGTGCAGGTCTGATATGTGCAAATATGTGTAAATATGTGCAAATATATTAGACAAATGTGTGTACAGGTC
>JAFVLL020003591.1:0-13530 GCA_021397915.2 Tor tambroides | reverse complement strand
TTCGAGCTTGCCGTAACTGACATGAAGAAAACGCATGCCAGGTCTGAGGTAAAAATGTAGTTTCCGCCCAGATGCGCTTTTAAAAATATTTATATGTTTAAATATTTTGATATGTATTCTTTTTCAAAAGTTTTATTTTAAAATGTTTTAAATGTAACGTTAAAATGATGGTAATTTGAATGATAAAATCATGTTTTGTTTTGTTTTTTCTCGTGTAGTCGACTATTGTTTTCAGTGTCGACTAGCAGGAGCTGTACCGTTTAGTCGACTAATCGACTAGACCCGCACATCCCTAGTATTAAGTATAGAGGGTCGTTTAGATTTCATGTTGACTTTAATACTAAAGCAGGACAAGCACCTGCTTGCTCTAGTCTTTCTCTTATCTTTGTGAATGGCCACTGTGTCTTATTTGAACTGGTTTGTGTTGGTTTTAGTTGTCATGAAGAGGCCTGATTCTTTTTGTCTCTGTGGAAACCGTTTAAAACAAGGAAACAAACACTGCCATGAAGTTTATCAAATCTGTTTTAACAGCTGATGACCCTTCCACTCTTCTCATGAGCAGGACATTCAGCAGCTTTAATAAAGTCACAAGTTATGACAATTTTCCTGGATTTCTCATTTTTAGAAAATGTTATGGACTTCATTAAGGAAATTGTACATTTTCACCCTTTTCCAGACAAATTCACCACGTCAATATTGCTGATGGCCTCATCATCATGTAATGCTTCTCTTGCTCTGGTTCTTTATAGTGGCCTGTGACAGTAATAGTGTCAGATCTCTGAATGTTTATATATGTCTGTTAATGCAAGAGTGCTGGTTTGCACTGGGTGGTAGGAGAGCAGTGGGCGGCACTGCTGGCAGACCGTATCATTGGGCACATGTTGGCTGACCCCCTCCCCACCTCTGGCAAACAGGAAATGAAGTGATGGTTATGTCACTGTCTCAGTAATCCTTCTGCGGTCGACACTAGTGTGTATGTGTGTTTACGTGTTTGCATACACGTTTGTATGCATGCTTATGAAGGGCCGTCCTTATGAATTTGACTTGGAAATATTCCACTGACATGAAGCTCATTTATTTTTGGAATACATTAAAATGTAATTCGCATATACAGTCACCTGAATGCAACATTTCTGTTTTTCATTTCTGATCTAAAATTCATTTTGATATTTTTTTGGTGGGCAGAGAGTCAAAAATGTCAGGGTGGTAGTGGTACAGCTGTCCTGATATCAAGAAAAAAAACTCCTGGAAAGAATGAAACTATTAAAAGGAAGACCTGTGTAGTTTGACATTCTTTGATTATTATTTCTATATTATTTGATTATTACTTGTTATTCATATTTGAAACAAAAATTGTCTGCCAAATCAAAGTCATGTGGTGCAGAACATGCAGAAGTATGAAGTAAAGCAAACATTAATGAGCCATGGTACTAATGATAACCCCAAATTATAAAACTACCCAAGCAAACTGAAACTGGATTTTAACAAGACAGAGCTAAATTATGGTTAGTCTGTATAGACAATAGTGGTAAATTCTCGTCTTGTGGTCTAAATTCTATGTATGGCATAAATTCATAAAGATCTGATGCTAAACTGATGCTTTTTCCCTCTGTTGAGGATCTCATGTGAGATTATGGAGGTCAGGGCTCTGTGGGGGAGGGGAATCACACTAATCTTTACTCTCACTCAGCACTACAGCATTATTGCTTGGGCTTTATTTAGTCACAGTCCTGCCACATGTGCTCTGGGATTCCCAGGCAAACTTGACCAACCAGCATGCACACTTTTTTTTGTTTTTTTTTGTTATCAGTACTGTTACTTTAGAAGTGTGCTTCCAGTAATTACCATAAACTACACTAGGTTATTGTGGTTGTTTGGCTAGGAATTGCTATGCAGTTGCTAATGTGTTCTGAGTTGTTTTTAGTTTGTTGCTATTTGATTACTAGCATGTTCTGGTGATTTCTAGCAAGGAATATCAGAACATTTGAAGTTACATGATCTGAGGTTTTGTATCATTTATGTTTGTAGTACAAATCTGCAGGATGAGGTATAGTTGAAAAACATCATGAAATGGCTTGAAAAACATCATCTTCTTTCCTATGTTGACGTTGGGGTGGGATATGGAGCCTTGCACATGACATGCAGAAAAAAAATAGTAATTAATTAAACAAATAAATACATAACTTGAACTAGGGACTATAGATGGCTTCATAGCTGATAGGCTAAACATGTACTATGTCACACAACAATTTAGATTTCATTGTGGTCTTAAAATACTTAGGGTTCCAGTCCAATCCAATTAAATTGTTTTAATAAAAAAAAACTGCATATAAACATGTCTTCTGCTTTATTTTTAGATAAATTCAACGCCTATGTGACACTAAAAGTGCAAAATGTGAAGAGTACCACCATCACTGTGAGAGGAGACCAGCCATGCTGGGAGCAGGACTTCATGTTGTAAGTTCTTCTATCACAACTCGCCACTGTAACACCACTTCCCAGACAGCGATCTATTATCGCTAATGTACTGGTCAAGAGGGTAGAGATGTCATATGTAGATCATCTGGATGTCTTTCTGCTAGTCATTCATCTGTCACAGCAGTGAGAGATATCTTACCTGGCAACCACACAAACTCTCTGCTGTAAAGCTTTTGTTGGCAAACTAATGAGCGTCTCTCAGCCACCAAGATAACAACCCCGATAATCAGGCTGTTAGTGTGTTACATTCCACATCTAGATCCAGTTTGTTTCTTAAAGGTGAAACGTGTCATTTTCTGTGTTCAAATACTTTCTTTTATGATTAACATGTTGGGATTTCCCAGCAATGACCTCAGAGGAGACTTTACCTGTTTGTTCCATAACAATGAGGAAAAATTCTGGAGAAAAAAGGGTGAATAGGATACGGATACACACGTAGGTCAGATTATGAGATATCAGACACTTTCAGATAGAGCTGTCACAATTCCTCCATTCAGTTCGAGTCCTCGATTGTGTCGAGTATCCGGAAAAATACAGGAAGTGGTGCATTCCATGGATGAGAATGCATAAAACGCATTATTAGACGGTTGTCCAAGGCTGCGTGATATATTAAAAGGGGTCATGAGCGGCCTCTGTTTTTTTATTTTGTACTTCTCTCTGAGGTCCACCAATAATATTATCAAGATTTTTACATTAAAAAAATCATAATTTAGAATAGTGGTTGAACGGATCGCAATTGATCCGTGATCCGTATGGACCAAGCCCCACGGTTCGGCACGCATGTGATCCGCGGATTAACTGCAAAATTTAACCATAATAGAGTAAAAGTTTATCATTTGTTCGTATTTACACAAGCAAGCGAATTGTAAACAATTACAGTGAGAGAAAAGGCAAAAGGGAACTCGATTCGTTACTCGCGCGCTGGCTGTTCTCTACGCGCACAGCCGCACATACACATGAAGCGCGCAAACGCATAGAGAGGCGCGTTTCAACACCAAACTGAATCCTCTTCTGAATCCTCTGAACAGACACATACACACAAAATTATGACAAAATACCCATCTCGACAATCATTCAGGTAAAAGCAGTCAGTTATGTCTCAAGTGAATGAAAACCGCAGGGACAGCGGCCTATAAATACCTGCTGCTGTCATTAATGCTAATAAAACAACAAAACAGCTTTGACAAAGATCTATATTTAATTTATTAAGTGAACACTATGCAGTGTTACTTTCCCCTAATTATTACGTTTCTGTATTTGAAAACTACCAGCCTTGTTTTATTTGTAGCCTATTCTGTTGTATTTATCTATGCTGGTAATTTGTGTATTTGTTCTTATTTTTACTTGCTGTTCACTTGTTTCTTTAATCATGTTTAAGCTTTATAGTTAATCTAGTAGTATTTGCTGTGGTATCGAAGAAATACTTGGCTTTAAATGGAAAGCAAGATTAAATTTAAATATTTTTCTTTTCTTGCTGATCCGAAATGTGGATCAAAAACCGTAATGTGATCCGAACCGTGAGATTTGTGATCCGTTGAACCACTAATTTAGAAGTAATTGGCTAAAAGTTGTGTATATTTAACAGGCTACATTCTTCACAGATGGACGCTGCTGTGATTTAGGTTAAAAATGCATAAATACTCATATCAAGCGATCTGTTTAACAAATAAAGCAATAATGACTACATAATAAAAAGTTACTCACACTTGCATGTTGCAACATTATTGTCAGATCCAACATAGTTGACAGCATCATCTTTTAGTTTCAATCTTTCTGAAAATCCCGTGTTGAATTGTGACTTGTTTGTAAACGAATCCAGTGAAAATGCAGTGAACAAAAGACAAAGCTCTTACTGATGCAGTCTGGAACTTCATTAAAAATAAAGTTCATCCATTCTTTCCTAATGTTGTGATCAGAAAGAAAGCAATGCAAACAGTTTTTTTCCACAACTTGGCACGGCACAGCATCTTGTTGTTTTCAGAGCATCTTTATCGTTTGGTTTCTGCGTATACCTGTGCGTTTGCCTCTCTCGTAAACACTACATACGTGAATCCGTGGGCGGGGCTAAACAGGCAGTGATGTAGAAGCAGGCGTTGATCTTCTTCTGCGGAGGTGGTGTTTAGCCACACTATTACATCATAGAGTAGAACATTCCACAAGCTGTTGTTTTGGCAGACTGCCTTCAATAAAGCTGTTTTTGGACTAACGAGAAAGTTTTGAGTTCTGAAACTTACAGGATGTTTTTATAGTACAACGACCTATGTGAAAAGATCGAGGGAATTTTGGTTTCTCAGTTCATGACCCTTTTAAACACATTTAAAAACCATAATAAAACATAATGCTATTGTGAATTCACAAACGATATGAATTTATTTATTTCAATTAAATAAATATATGCGATGCAGGTTTAATATATGCGCTTTAATTATGTGTGTAGGTTACGTATATGCATCTCAGAGCTGCTCCATTCACAGTAATCGCTGCTGCACACGAACTGTTATCATTTACATGTGTGGAGCATCTCAAACTCCATCTCTGCATATTGTTGTGAGTTTGGGTTTATTATAACGTTCATCAGGGAGTGTAACGTACGCTCTTTCATCAGATTTGTAAGGTAAATCATTTATAAACCTACACACATGCAGGAGAAATATATCAATATCTTAATATGCTAACTGTTCATCGCGTTTTCAAAATAAAAGCTCAAAACATTAGCTCTATTGTTTATAATACATTATGTATTTTAACAGCTTTGTTTAATAAAACCATATGATTACTTGCTTTTGATACTTTATTTAAACTAATTATAATTACCTCATTGCTATTATATATGTATTTTAAGTCATTTTAACATCTATTGTTCGCTTACACCGTGTCTACACCTGATGCGAGTGGCACGGCGCAACAAAATACTATAGAACCCATTATAATCAGAGATGCTCTCTACACTGGATGCGGCACAGCATGACACGACAAATCCCCGACAGTAAAATAATGCCTCGTTCTATTTATGACCTACTGACACAAAGTACAAATGATTTTTAACGGTCGCTTTGTCGTTTCCAGTGTAGACAGACTTTAGCTGTTGTGGCGACACGACAGTTGTTGCGCTTGGTGTAGACACGGTGTCTATTACCTTAAAAAATGAATTACAATTATCCGATTACTCGATTAATCATCATAATAATTGACCGATTACTCTTATCAAAATAATCGTTAGTGACAGCCCTACTTTCAGATTTAGCACCATGTTTGAAAGTGACCTTGTTTGGTCACTTTCACTTTGTGCCAAGTTTCAGTGAATATTGCGTGACACTGTACATGTGGGCTTGGTTTTGTTGGTTTCAATATTTGATATAAATGCATATAATTAAAAAATTAGCATAAAACAACTTACAGCTCTACATTTTAAGACAAAATTTGTGTATAACAGACTTGTGGGTATCACCCAGAGAACATGCCAAATTTCCAAAGACCGGTGTCTTTGCTCCAGGAAATGAAATTAGCTCGGTGTTTCTTGTCACTCATTTGTTTTCTCTCAGAGATTTATATTTGTTTATTTAGATTCCCGCCTTGTTCTCATATTACATCCATGCGTTAGGTCTCAGGTGTTGGATGTGTGTCTTTGTTTGCGTAGTCACTGGGATGTGGCTCTCTATAGTTTCTCAGCTTATCTCGACTGTTGTTTCACACTTCTCTGACTTCTCTGTATGTATTCTTGATTTTTCTTGGACTGTTAAACATTATATGCTTTTGTACTTGTTGTAACGTAATACTAAATATTAGTAAATTCATTACTCCAGATTAGTGGTACTCAACCAAATTGACATGTTAAAAATGTTTATTTCCTCAATTACGTCTATGTACTTGATGAAATATGGAAGGCAGGATCTTTTACTGTTTTTATGACTTAATGAATAGCTTCCATAAAATTTATGAGTCATTAAATGATGTCATTCAATCAACAAAAGTGATACAATACTGACTATAGGTCATTGAAAATAAATTAAAGCATTTATTTATTTATTGTTCGTGTAGTGCTGGTTTCCACGGTAACAGTGACTCATTTGATTGGTCGATTTTGCTTCAGAATTATGGGTAATGTAGTTCTTCACCAGAAATTTAGTGTAATAGCGTAGTAAACAAAAAAAAAATTTTGCTGCATAAACTGTGGTACAATTTTGTCCTAAGCCTAATGAATTTAAGGCTTGGACAGTAATGTACTCTCATTCCCATTGATGACTTCATGCTTTCTTGTCCTAATGGAACTTCAGAAAGCCATTATTGAACAGAGCCCTTCAATCTAGTCAAGCTTTGTGTGTCTTTGCTCTCAGAGGAGCATTTGAAAGCAGCATTTAGGTTAATTAATGTTTGATCCTTCTGGGACTAACAAAGGCCACCAGAGGGGATTGACGATGAGTAGAGACTGATTATGTATTGATTATATATTATGTGATGCTTTCTTGCCTGAATAAATTCTTAGTGTTACTGTGAAAGTCATTTTTTGCATCACATAGAATCCATCTCAAAGCCATACTGTAATTAATGTGTCATACACCATTCAAAAGTTGGAGTCAGTAAGATTTGTTTGAATGAAAGTCTCTTGTGTTCACAAAGGCTGTATTTATTTGATGAAAAATACAGTAAAAATAGTAATATTGTGAAATATTGTTACAATTCAAAATAACTGTTTTCTATTTGACTATATATTAAAATGTGATTTATTCCTGACGTAAAGCTGAATTTTCAGCATCATTATTTCAGTTGTCAGTGTCACATGATCCTTCAGAAATCCTTCTAATATGCTGATTTGCTGCTCAAGAAACATTTATTATCAATGTTGAAAACAGTTGTGCTGCTTAATATTTTTATGTAAACTGATTTTTTTTCAGGATTCTTTGATTTAAACATAAGTTCAATAAAACAGCATTTATTTGAAATGGAAATCTTTGGTAACATTATAAATGTCTATACTGTCACTTTTTTAATCAATTTAATGCATTCTTGCTAAATAAGTGTTCATTTAAAATCTTACTGACCACAAACTTTTGAACATTGTAGGCTGTATAATAATTATTAGTTCTTTTAGAAGTAGATTTGTATTCTTTCTGCCTTATTTATGCCTTATTCTTTCTGACTTTTTTTGTGTAAATCTTTCAGAAAACGATTGGTACATAAATTGTTGCCTTGAATAGAATGTAAAAGAATGCAAAAATGATTTTTCAGATTATTTACGCTGAAAAAGTTTTTTATAAACAATGCGTTTTGATTCTGTCTCATTAAATTATAACAATACTTCATCTTGATATCTTGCGCTGGCTAAACAGGCCTTTTCTTAACCAGTTAGCACTATGCTAAGCTAGTAGGCTAAACTGAATGCTAACTTAAAACCGAAAAAGGCTGGTTTATCATCTACCAGGTAAAAAAAATGCAAGTCTTATCACTTTAAATATATTAGCAAACTATTCCTAGACAAGCCACATGAATTGAAGTGTCTTTCATGTCCATACAATGTGGAATGATTTGAATAACTGCCTAAATCAAATAAAAGCAACATTACTAGTGTTTGAAAGCACATTAACTCAAGACTGGCTAAACATTGCACTATCTAATTTTCCAGTGTTGCCTTATAAAATAGCCTACATGTGTTGCCTACATTTCCATTGAACAAATTCAGTCCATTAAGGTTAAGCCGGTGAAACCTGCACACTTTCATCTGTTTGCCCTCTCTCTGAGCCTGTTTGACTAGCTTAAATAATTATGATGATATAACCATATTGCCAGTGGGATTACGGCTGTTTATATAGCTCCTCATTTGTTTGTTTGATCAAAGGGCAAAGTTATTGTATCATTCAGACGTGTCACGAGTTCAGCTGTTCTGTCTGAACCTCCATACAACCCTGTGGGTGAGTTTGAGACGTCACGTCTCTCCAGACCTGCATTTTTAGCGTGCGTACGTGGCGTCAGCAAGCTCTGTCTGTCTCTATAGCAACCTATCAATTAATAATTACTCATCCCATTGTCGCTTGCCATGTTCTGGAAAACTAACAAGTGCAAAAAAGAAAAATAAGCAAACAAGGTGCTCTCTGGGGGTCTTAAACCATCTCATCCTTACCGTACTTTGGAGACAATTGAAAGCCTAAATGAATAATGAATGGATTTCCAAATGCTCCTCTTTAGGTGCTCCGCTTGTGTGTGCTTTGGTCTTCTCTATTTATAACAAGCAGAGCGGCAGATAAAAGCCACATTTGTTTCATTCAGTTGTAGAAAAGGCTTGCATCCTGTTAGCAGATGGTGTGAAGCCGTTGTTATTGGAGCACGCTTTTACCAGCAGCACAAATATTATTTTAATTATTTCACTGTATGTGATTATTCAGAGCAGACTTTAGCATTTGTATAGTGATTTGAACTAATTTATGACTTGTTACACACACCTGATTAGCAAATAAACTGTGTGTTAAATATCAATTAACGTCATTGTGCTTAGAATATTTGCAGTAAGTGTTTCTCTAAGCTTCTCAAACACAGAATGTTGTCATACTTGATTATGACCCTGCCTGCCCCATTGGTGCCATAAGGACTACTTAGCAAAACTTAGGATCATGGAGGCAAAATTCCCCTGAAAGATTAAAAATCTAGTTTGCTATGCTTTTTATTGCATGTTTGAGTCAGTTGTATAATGTTTTTCTTAATCTTTATGTCTGAATAATCGTACACTGCACCTGGGATCTTATAAAACACTGAGACAGTGAAGATGAAGCTAATTAGACCTGTTTCAGCTGCTTTTGTCCTTTTCCACTTGGTGGTGTGATGAAGTACCACACAGTCTGTAAAAATATGGAGATCAAGCACTCAACAAACTGGAGTAGTGGTGCAAGGTTATGGAAGGTCATCTACCAACACATTGTTCAGTTTGTCTTCAACCATATTTGTCTTTAATACACTACTGTTCAAAAGTTTTGTTTTATTTTGTTTTTTGAAAGAAGACTCTTATGCTCACCAAGGCTGCATTCATTTGATTAAAAATTTACTAAAAACCGTAATATTGTGAATATTATTACAGTTTTAGTTTAAGTGGCTGTTTTCTATTTTTATGAATAGTAAAATGTAATATATTCCAGTAATGCAAAGCTACTTATCAATGTTGAAATCAGTTGTGCTGCTTAATATTTTTGTAAAAAACTGACATATTTTTTCAGCATTATTTGATTAACAGAAAAGATCAGCATTTGAAAAGGAAATCTTTTGTAACATTATAAATGTCTTTATTGTCACTTGATTAATTTTTATTCATTTCTGTCAAAAATATCTGACCCCAAACTTTTGAATGGTAGTGTATCATTTACGCATTAATTTTATTTTATTTAAAGGGATAGTTCACCCAAAAATGAAAACTGTCATTAATTACTCACCCTCATATCGTTCCAAACCCGTAAGACCTTTCTTCTCTTCCGTGTCAGACCAGAGAGTACCATGACGCATGTGCTGCGTGTTGTTTACAAGCAGAGAAATGCACACGCATTCGTCATGGTGCTCTCGTGAACGCATGGTGAAGACTGACATGGAAGAGAAGAAATTGCTGAATAAAGTCATTATTTTTCTTTCTTTACGCACAAAAACTAGTTTCATAGCGTAATAAAATTAAGGTTGAACCACTGATGTCACATGGACTATTTTAACAATGTTGTTACTACGTTTCTGGGCCTTGAACGTGATATTTTCCTTGCTGTCTATGCAGGGTCAGAAAGCTTTCAGATTTCATCAAAAATATCGAAGGTCTTATGGGTTTGGAACGACATGAGTGCGAGTAATTAATGACAGCATTTTCATTTTTGGGCGAACTATCCCTTTAAGGCTGGAAAGGCTCCAATGAGAAGCTCCTTAAAGAAACTATTAGTAAAACTGTTATAATATGTTCAAAATATATTATGGGCATTTTATGATGTACGGAAAATTACAGAAAATGAAACAGTTGCAATTGCCACTAACAAAAATGAAGAAAAAAACTACATCTTTTGAAGCATCTTCTGTTGTTTGTGACCTTCAGTGAGATCAGCCGGCTGGACCTGGGCCTCATTGTAGAGGTGTGGAACAAAGGTCTCATCTGGGACACCATGTTAGGAACAGCCTGGATCCCACTCAAAAGCATCTGCCATTCAGAGGAGGTCAGGAAGTCATGCACATCTCACAAAATCTTACGTCATTCCGTGATTAAAATAAATTTCTTATGGAATATTTGTAGTTTGTAGTTTAATTTCAGTGAACTTGGTCATCAAGCATGAAGCTGTCCTAAAGATTCCACTCTTTCATATGTTTATAATGTAATGAATAACCTTTACCCTGAACAGGAGGGCCCTGGTGAGTGGATATTTCTGGACTCTGAAGTTCTGATGAAGGCAGATGAGATATATGGGACTAAAAATCCAACACCACATCGGGTCCTGCTGGACACTCGCTTTGAACTGCCCTTCGGTGAGACTGACTCTTTAAAATTTCTTTGTGTAATTTAAAAAAAGTACATCCTTTCATGTTGTTTTTCATCATTTACACAACCATTCAAAAGTTTGGGGTGATTTTAAGATTTTTTTTGAGAATACATTTTTACATTATCACTTAATCTCTGCATGGACACATTAAGATTATCAAAATTGACACTAAAGACATTTATAATGTTACAGTAGGTTTCAGTTTCAAATGAATTCTGTTCTTTTCAACTTAATATTCACCTAAGAATCCAGAAAAACAGCGGTCATGAATCCACAAAAATATTAAATGGCACAATATGGATCATGTGACACTGAAGACTGGAGTAATGATGCTGAGAATTCAGCTTTGATCACAGGAATAAATTACATTTTACATCAAAATAGAAAACAGTAATTTTCAATTATAAAAATATTTCACAATATTACTGTTTTTACTGTATTTTTGATCAGATGCAGCCTTGGTGACCAGAAGAGTGTTCTTTAAAAAAAAAACTTTTGAATGATAGTGTTCTTGCTTTCATGTTATTCCAAACTAACTTTCTTAAGAGGAGCACAAAATAAGGAATAAGAAAACAGTCCCCAATCACTGTCTGCATTAACTGAATGTAAAAGAGCAGCGTGGACATTTTTCAGAACTTCTTATTTTGTCTTCCACATTAAGAATGGCTTGCTGATCTGTTATTTGGAAATGCAGCTGCTTGAGATCAATCCCATCTGTCTGTCTGGTACTTCTGGGTTCCATTGATTTGTTGAATGTCATCAGGGTTGAGTGAATCTCCTTCAGGCAGCTGCTTGCTTTCTAATAAAACAGTTTTCAGACTGTCTCTCTAAAACTGCTGATTTATCCAGCATATACAGTGTTATAATGTTAAAAAGTGACTAATTTTTGTAGATTTTTCCAATTAAATGCTAACATGTAAAAACAAACAAAGCTTTTTAGACTTGAATGGCTCTATTTCCTGATAAATGGCTTTTTCTTTGTAACCTAGTGCGAGAAGGATCCATGTAGCGGAGATATAAAAGGAGGCTTGAGCTTTTTGCTTGCTGGTTGAGTTATCACTTTGATTTGCACCTCTTTGTGTAAGACTTAACAAAAATAATTAAATTTTTGCCAGCTGTGTCTCTATTGTGAGTGGAGCTATGGGCTGTAAATAAAGTGTGCGGCGGTGAACACGCTGCAGGTTGTTGGGATGTGAAAGGTTGGACCTTCGTAAGTGGCGTATGTGGCCTGGATACCTGCCATTGATCCCATTCATAAGCCAGACTGTTTTATCCGAGCACTTTGAAGCTACTCTCCTCGTGCAGAATCCCATGTGCCTTCAAAGGGAGCTGCACACAGTATCTGAGGCTTTGTACACAATTGGACCCAATTCCAATTTGTTTTCAAATTTGGTCCTCAGGACTGACAGTCTGCCATTTTGCAATGAAATCGAATTTGATTGTTCAGACAAGGTAATCATTGATCAAAATATATATATCACACTGTAAAACAATTTTTGAAATTTACTAGCCATTCCTGAGTGAAAATTTTTAAAGAAATGGCAAGTAACAATGAAATTAAACAGGATTTTTAAGTAGAAAGACTGAAATAATTTTCAGTAATTTTGTTTATTTACAACAGTAAATTTAGTTTTATTTCTAACTACAAAAAAATGTACTTTTTTCTTTTTACAGTGCAGCTGTCATGGCACTGACTATAAAACAAGAGTCTGATTGTCCAGACTTAATCTGGTTTCAAACTACATATTAATGTGCTTTACTTCTGGTTTGCAAACATGTTTCTTTGCTGTTCAGACTACAAACAATGGTTTCAAACTACATATTAAAGGGGTCATATGATGCTATTTTAAAGATCATTATTTTGTGTATTTGGTGTAACAGAATATGTTGACATGCCTTAATGTTCAAAAAAACACATTATTTTTCAAATACTGTACGTTACTGTAGTTCCTCTATGCCCCGCCTCTCTCAAATGCGTCGTTTTCTACAAAGCCCCTCCTTCCAACAAGTGCAGTCTGCTCTGACTGGCCAACTGACCCAGTGCATTGTGATTGGCCGAACACCACAAGCTCACATCGGAAATGTAACGCCCCTTTCCATAATCGCGAGCTTCAGCTTTCAAGTTAGTTTTATCAGTTCAAGCCCGAGAGAGGAACAGAGCTGCGTGACAGACACAGTAATGATGCTCATATGTATTTGCAGTACACAAGCCGCGATTAAAGGGGTCAATGGAAAACTTGAAATCGCATCATTTCTCTTTGGAGTGTTACAAGCTGTTTGTGCACAGGGTTATTATAGTTTTGCATTTTTCACTAGTTTTTATTTTTATTTCGTTTTGACTTTTTGTTTTCAAATTCAGTTTAGTTTTAATTAGTTTTTAAAGTGAGTTTGCTAGTTTAGTTTAGTTTTTATTTTTTGAAAATGCTTAGTTTTAGTTTAGTTTTTATTAGTTTTAGTGTTAGTTTTAGTCTTTTTTTTGTAATTTGGGTTATTTGTCAGGGGCAAGATTCAAAAAGGTCAGAAAAAGTATTGTGTAATAATAACTCAACAAAACCATCATACAATT
>JAFVLL020003590.1:0-23049 GCA_021397915.2 Tor tambroides | reverse complement strand
AGTTGCTTGTGGAATGCAATTTTGTTCTTTTCTTCCCTCGGCCTGTCCTCCAATCACTCAGCTTGTCCACCCCTCACTCTATGGCACATTCAATTGCCTTGATGTTTTTCTTCTTCTTCCTCTTCTTTTTGTATGGTGAGTGTCTTGTAATTGACAGAGGACCCCATCTCATGTAAGCATTCACCGCTTGTCATTCTACAACATGTTTTTTATATTAGTGCCACAATGGGGCCATTTGATCCTAGGTTATGGTATGTGATTGTCAGTAATGCGACTACTTGGTGGCTGCCTTTGTTTGAACCAAAGTGGTGGCCTGACCTCAGCCCATTCAGTGCGGTGACCAAGTTACGCAGGCCTCTGTATCCTTTTACTTTTCCCTGTCTCCGAGTTTAGTTCAATGCACTGTCACAGATATTACCTCTTTAACAGCCTCATCCTTTTTCTCTCTGTTGCTATAGAAATCACGGTTTACAGACTTCACTGCTAATGTTTTGCATGTTTTACCAACAGATAATCTCTTTTGCAACAATAGGAGTTTGGTATAAATAAAATGAGTGCATAAGCTGTTTAAAACATCAAGAGGGAAACAGGAATCAAGGAACGTTTCTTATTATCATCAATAATGTTGAAGGCATTTGTGTTGTGCATCTTTGCAGAAACTATAATATATTTTTCAGGATTCTTTGATGTATAGAAAGTTAAAAAACAGCATTTATTTTAAATCTAGTTTTTGTAACATTCTAAACATATTTACTGTCACTTTTGATCAGTTTAATGCATCCTTGCAGAATAAAAGTATTCATTTCTTTCAAAACCTTTTCAACAGTATGATTTCCCCAAAAATGAAAATTCTGTCATTATTTTTTCATTCTAAGTCTCAGGTGCTATAATGCAAACAGAACAACAAAACTGAAGTCATATTCATGGAAAAGCTCTATTTGGTACATTAATAAGAGAGATGTTTAATTCAGTTTGAATCAGTCTTTTGAGTTGAATCTTTTCAGTGAATCACTGATCCCGTTAAAAACATTCCTAGTGATTCATTCACAACTTGGACTGATCCGGTTCTTGAGTTGAAGTCACTGACTCAATGATCCAGTCACAGCAATTCTCAAGTTAACAGCTCACTGGAGGGGAAGATTATCAGTTAATAATGACTTACATTTGTGTCTGTTTCTCATACAAAGCTATTGTATGACTTGGAATATGGTGCATTATTCATACAGACTCCTATAATGGTGCTTTTTCCCCTTTAGAAGCTCAGCAGATAAAAGATTCTTCAGAAAAATGTTACACATAAAAATGTATTAATTGATGATTACATAATTTACATATTTGTGCAAAACGTTCCTGTAGATGAAACATGTTGTTCCTCAATTTATTAACCTCTGAAACTCAGGTACTCTGAATAACTCTGTCCCAGATACTGGAGTTCTAAAAAAAATCATTTATGGTTGGCTTTCCAGCTGAATTGTCATGACTGAAAGGAGATGAAGAAGGAGGGGGAATCTTCCCTTTTGATCTTTTTAGAGGGGTGCAGGGTGCTCTGTGTGGCTGGCAAACACATTTAGCCTGTAATTGTTCGGATCATTCAGACAATCAGCCTTAGAAATGCATACAAACAAAAGATTACAGCTCCAATTGGAAAAGTCAACAGTTCCTCCATATGCCCCATATACAAACAGTCAAACTGTTATGTCCCATCTTCTCTTTGAACAATGTTTGCATGTCATTTATAACTTAGTGATTGGCTGCTGGCTTGTGCGCTCTAGGAATACAGCCAATATAGTGTTGCTATTTTTGTGACATGAACTTAAATTTCCATCTCATGCATTGTTGCTTTGATAAAACCATACTGCTCCTCTCCTTTCTGTGAATCAGTGTGTAAATTATTCAGCAGATTTACTACAAGTTCAGACTTTTAGTATAGACTTTTAATGGCTTGTTCATTGCAAAGAATACAGATGTCGTATGGGTGCTAGAAAGAGCACTCAAGGTGGACTTGCATTATCTCAACCCATGTTTCCTCCATTGAGCTCCAATTTGCAGGAAGGGTTTTATGACCAGGGTTAGGCAGAATGTGAAGTAAAGGCAGCTTAGAGGTCTGGGTCATCCCATTCTCTCACCACTGCCATTCTGCCAGTTCAGCAGGGGGGCTTGTACAAGTCTAAATTGCTCCCTAAGCAAATTAAGAAGGTAGCCCTGTTTGTTTATCAGGGGTTAAGGATGACGGTTGCAGCTCAATAAAATGGATGAAAGCGGTTTTGCGTCCCCTCTTTCTCAGTGGAATTGCTCTTCATTTGCATGGCATCACAAGCTGCACAGAAGGTGTGATTTTTCCCACAACCTGCTGGATCCCCTGGGTTTCTTACAACTTTATGGTCATGGAGACAAATTTAAGGGGAAACTGAAGCCTGATAATGCAGAATAACCGTGGCAAATGATCAAGGTCTGTTAATCAATAGCAGACGTCATCAATGTGAAAAAAACAAGGAGTCAGTTGGTGGTTCCGGTGTTTCATTTATTTGATAACACTATCATCAAACTAAAAGCTTGGGGGACATGAAACATGTGCATGAACTCTTTTTATTTGACTTTAAATGTCTGGGTTTCTGGGTGTATTTTAGATGTAGTTCCTGGTCACCAATTTGTTTTTTAAAAAAAATCATTTAAATCATATTTTCATTCACTGCTTGTCCTTACATTGTCCTGTGGTGTGACAAATTAATTTTTAAAAATAGAAATATTACAAAAATAGTTTAAAATTGTTTTAGATTAAATGGGTGTAGAAACAGTTTTCACTCAGAAATTGCTAGTAAATTTCACCAACTATTACAAAGAAACATCTAGTAACACATTGAACTAAACGTGCCATTTTGATGTAGGAAAAAAATGAAATGGTATTTTCTGGTAAAACGTGCTACAATTATCTTTGTTTTTACAAAATTTGTACAACTTTGAAAAATATTTTTTTTAGTGTATGTGCATGTACATATTTTAATATGGTTGTATGCTCGTGTGATTTGTTGATGTTTTCCTAATCCCTTTTTAAAAATCATGAAATAAAATCTCTCAAATCTCTAAAAAGTTAAATCTATTTAAATGAAGATTTGCCCTATAATCTTAAATCTGCCCTTCTTTGTTTTAGATTTTAAATGTATATGGTTTGTCTCCTAAGTAGTTTCTTTAGAAATGTCAAGAAGATTTTTTCCTTAATTGATTACCATCCATTGAACTGGATTACACTGTCGGTCCATCACAGCTGAATGGAACTAAACCGGCATACTAGAAAGTCAAAGAAACGTTCTGAAGCTCTGGCCTTTCTAGGAGTTTGACCTCTGCACCCTGGCTGAGCTACTAGCATAACATGAGGCAGAACACATGGTGTATTGCACCATAAAAACAATGCCAGCCTTTGCTAATACCTGCATAACACATTTTTCAATGATGCATGAGATGTTTCAAGCCAACACTAATTAGAGGATGCTTTTTGGCTGAATCGGTTAGAATTTTATGATGCAATTAATTTGATTAAAAAGGGATCGGAAAATGTCTATTTTTTTTCTCTGATCATAATTTACATAGCATTATAACTCCAGTAATGCATATCTCAGGCTGAGAGGAGTCATTAATAATCTTCCTCATCACAGACAAGAGCATGATAGTGATTTCACACCACAAATCCCCGGTTCTCATTTTCTCACTATACGCTGCCCTCTGATCTTGGCTTTCGGCTCCTTGGAACCCTGTCCGCAAACACACAGCACCCCTGCTCGGACAAAACAGATACCCTTCCAATCAGATTAAGCTACAGGGAGTTAAAGGTCTGAGATTAAACAAAAACACCTGAGCGAGGGTGAGGAGACGGGGCCAGGGAGCCGTAGTGTGTCCGGTTCAACCAGAGGAGAGACCAAACAGTGTAGCCCCCCTGGAGAGACAGTCCTACTGAGCTGTTGACCTGAGCTGTGTCATTCCAAACATTCTGGGGGGAGAGACCCAGTATCTCCATCTCACTCTGTACTGGTCTGTAACCAGAAGGGTTACGCAAACAATGGTGGTATTTATTATGATGCTATTACATAATGACAAGCTGTTTCATACAAAGACCGCACTGGCCTAATTTTCTATGGACGAGGCCATTGGAACGTCTAGAATGCTTCTGGAAAAGACACTTTGGCAATATTAACTATGTATAGATGCCTTTTATACACTTATTTAGTGCTATTTAAAGGGATAGTCACCCAAAAATGAAATGATGCAATTATTTATTCACCATCATGTAATTTCAAACCTGTATGGGTTTATTTCTTCTGTGGAAAAGAAAAAGAAGATATTTTGAAAAATGTCTCAGAAAATTGAAAATTGTCCAAATAATCAGTCCATGGACGTTTTTGACAAACATTTTTTTTAAAGATATCTTCTTGTATGTTCCACAGAACAAAGAAAGGTTGGGAGCGACATTAGAATTTTGGAAAAAAGCAGAATTAGAACAGAACATATTAGACAAAAGACGTCAGTATCCTAAGGTAAATTTATTACAGGTTTTAAATAAATATTTCCATCATTAAAATTATTTTACACATCCTCAAATAAAAATATATTTATATTTGTATAAAAAAAACCCAGATAAACAAAATGCAACAAAGAACAGAAGCTTTTCCTACAGTCCGTACAATGCATTTATACACCTTGGAATTTACAGTTTAAACCACGGTAGGAAACCTGCGATAATCAAAATGTAGCTGCCACATTTAAATATGTATTTAAAGCTTTGTTTGCTTTAACCGTGTTTAT
This sequence comes from Tor tambroides, assembly GCA_021397915.2. Classification (NCBI taxonomy): domain Eukaryota; kingdom Metazoa; phylum Chordata; class Actinopteri; order Cypriniformes; family Cyprinidae; genus Tor; species Tor tambroides. The sequence goes on along the minus strand of JAFVLL020003590.1, from coordinate 18,255 downwards.
CTCCAGACAGTTCCAGAATCAAGAACCAGAGAGGTTACTGAGAGATGAGCTGGGTATCTTATCGCTGGGTGGTTGAGAGGTGCCCCGGCTGCCTGTGTAACCGAATACAGCCTTGTGTTGTCAGTGCATTCTCTCAGGCCCTTCAAGTCCCCTTGAGCAGCAATACGAAGAGTTATAAATTACTCTAAAACCATCGAAATCAAATGAAACCAAAGCAAAACAAGAGAGGATAGACGGATGAAGTCCACGTACTACTAAAATTTCAGCACTTACACGTCCCGTGCTTCGCTTTTCTATACCCTTACACAGGTCAGTACTAAAAGTCAGGGGTACAAAAATAGGTCTCTTTTTTTCCTCGAGATGTGTTTTTTTTCTTTTTTTGTTATTTCTGAAAATTCATAAAAAACTAAAGGTTAGGTATACTGTTTCTCAGTACAAAAAAAATGTTTGTAGCAGTCCACAAGAGGAGTCTGTTCATTGTTTGAGAAAGTCTCTCGCTCTCTGTCCTCTCCTTTTCTCCGGCTTCACTCTTCAACGCTCTCCTGAGTAACGGGTGCGTTTAGTCCGTCTGTTGAAAGGGTAGTTGATGAAATCAAAGGGTCTGTGCTCTGCGATTTGGTGTCCCTTGGGCAGCCTCTTCATGAAGTGGACTTCCCGCTGGTGTTGCCTGGTTTTGGAGCCCTTGCGGGGTCTCCCTTTGCGTGTGAAGGCCATGTACCAGCCTTCATACTTCACATTCTGTAGAGCTGTGTAGTTGTTCTCCAGGACTATCTCTGTGAAAATGCAGTCTTTGCCCTGACCGTTTTTCTGTGAGGACAAGATAAAGACAAAATTTTAGCAGCTGATTGATGGGAAATATGAAGCTTATCGAAAAGTATTTTGGAAAAGGTCTGCTCCAGTTTACATAGGGCTTCCCCACACGCACAAAGCATATGCTTAAGTCATTACGATCCAAGATCAAGAGGGAGAAATGACAGCAGAAGCCAATGACTTTCCCCTTTCAGTAAACACCAGTGCGGATTCATCCTCTGAGAAAAATAGTTCTTCTACTGTTCATTATATAGGCATAAACCGTATTATGTTGAGTCCAGAAGGTATTACGGTAATATTTTACTTTCTCCAGGACATTGAACAATATAAACACTATATGGCAAAGCTAGTTTTTCTTCGCATCATTGTACGTTCATAACAACAGGACCTTTAAACATTTTCCGGCCAGTAAATGCAAACGGGGTAAGGAGCCAAACCAGGAGTCCAAACCTTTCCCCAGCCTCTTAACAAAATGGCCTGTTAAAAATCTCAAATCCAAAACGCCTGCATATCAACCAATAAAAAACAACAACAGAAAAAAACCCTCTCTCATGCAGGCTGTCGTTGGGCGGCCAATATGTCAGATAGCATAAGATCAGGGGTGCCAAGCAGATGGTCCACCTGGCAGGGTGCTGGGAGGTGGGGGCCGAACCTCCATCCCACTTTATTACCATTCACAGCAAGGAGAAGGCACAAATCCACATTGGAACAAGAGTAGCCAGCTAAAAAAGGAAGAAAGATCCCATTCTTCACACTCGATTTTACCCACTGCAACCAGGAAACGTCTGGTGCCCACTATAAGATAAAAATCTAACTCTTGTTTGATTATTTGAAGTAACTCCTTAATAATCATAAAATCATGGACATCCACAAGCAATTGAATGCTGAAACTACTACATGACTATATGAGTGATATTTCTGAATTTCTAATTAATCTGATCTTTCTCTTCTTATTCTCATTCGTTAAAAACCTTTCAATCCCAACAGAAAAGTGACGGAAACATATGCTGTGTTGTGTTTGTATAACAGAATATGTAAACTGAGCACTATTATCAGTGACATAATTCTTATATAATGACTTTTTCTCATACCTTGCCAATCAGCTTCCCTCTTCTGTTCATACAGATGTAGAATCCCGTTTCAGCTCCTTTAATTCGAACACGACTCCCAAATGTGTCCGTCTCCACTATAAGTTTGGCTGGAAAAAGGAAAGAAGATTTTTTATTAGATGATGTGACTTGGAAAATCTAAATTACGATCAGTCAGTCAATAGGAAAATTTCATGAGTAAACACACGTGCACATATGCACACTGGCATAAATATGTGAAATCTAAAGAGACTGCTCTTTAGGATTTATGTAAGCTTAAATTCTAGCAGAATGATAAAAACATGTGCACTTCAATTCTTCTGGAAGGAACTAAAGGCTTCCTGGCAGGACTTTCAACTTTTTACCTTTTATGTAAGTACATAAACAATATGTGAATTGTTATCATGTCATTCATGTACCAAAAAATAAACAAAGAACTTTTAAATATCTGAGTTAAATGCACCGTTTGAAAAATACAAATACACAATAATACTTTTAAAAATCGCTTATTTATTTATTTTTTTATTCATTATTAAATGTACAATAACAGTTCAGGTGCATTATAAGAAAATCAAGGCAGGGTTTGCAGGGAAACTGACTTTCCATGACAGATATTCTCCATGCCAAGAATTAGCACTTGCAGCCATTCTCTGATTCAGCCCCCGTACTCTGAGTGATCGTAAAGAGTTACGGTTCAAATGGAGGGGGTCAGATAACCTGCTGGTGAAGAGCCTAACCACAAGCCCAGAGCCGGAGCCAGGCACTGGCCCGAACTAACAGCCCTGCTGTCTCTACAACATGCTCAGGTGACATGGATGTCACCAAAACCATGCAGAGCTAGAGCCAGGCTTCCAAAAATACCACAACAGAGCTGGTAATTATTGGGTTTGCATGTGGAGAAACCACATAAGTGAGAGCTACAAATACAAGAGATCTGATTTAGGTAAAGTAACAAATTAAATATGTAAGCAAAATGTTTTTGTTTTGTTCACAATGTTTATCTGTTTGAAATTTTTTTTGTGAGGAGCTTTTACAATAGCCTATTTTAACTTATGATTGTATAAATGATCATATTAAACTAATAGAACACTTAATCACTGATGTATGATTTTATAAAACCAAAGATACACATTAATCAAAAAACTGAAAATACTTAAAACAGTTAGATTTTGACTCTATGAGATCTGTCATCAGGACCGAATGACCGTAGAAAGCAAAAGTGAGGGTCAGAATTCGGCTAGACATATTTTCATCCTGAGCTGGTCGGGAGAGGAGGGGAACGTTCTTCAGGAAATGTTCAGAAGGTTGAAGTAAGATGAGTTCTAATGGCTCTTCCAGACCCGTCACCATCCTCGGCCATGGCGTTGATTTTCTTGTTGGCCAGAATTTGCACGTGCTTGCCACTGGTTCGACTATAAAGCTGGTAGGTCCGGATTAGTCTACGGCTGACCCGGTCCGTCACCTTACTTTGCTCACTCACATGCTGTGTAAAATTAGGCGGGGACTGAATGGTTACCTGTCAGAAATTAAATACCATATAATCAATACCTGCACAAATTGCTTCATCATTCGTTCATACGGGCCTATAAATTTCCGCGCTCCAATATAATCATTTCAAATAGGCCTAATGCAGTCGAAATGAGAAAATTTGTCATTTCGGATTTTAGAAAACAAAATGCGCTGTTAAGAAAAGTGTTGTTTGTGGCTTAAAATCAATTACATTTCGAGCCAAACTGTCCTAAACGCTTAAGTTGAGCCCTTTATGTTTCATCGCTGACTCAAGGCTGGCATACTTCACGCGCTCATGCCCACGCGCCTGTGCCAGTATGTTAGCGTTACCTGCCAGGTTACAGCGCCCACTGTGATACCCATCTGATAAGAACATCCTTTCCCATCGCACTTTTAATGCCTTTTAATTTAACGGCTATACGTGCATTTCAGTGCAAAACAACTGTATATTTAAATAGAATATAATTCTTATTTAAGGAGCGCAATATGTAGCTATATGGAATTGATATAGATGCTTTACAGTTTCTTTAACAATATGTGTAGGTAAATCAAAATAAGAAGCATTTAATAAAATGACAGTAAAAAGCATATTTAAAGATCTCGCACATACCTGAGCATAGTAGCAAAACGCAAAGAGGTGAAGGAATCTGCAAGAAGAGAGAAAGTCTCACATTAGCCTCTGGAAAGCGAAGCAGGTAATGTGTGACAACAAATAATAAATGAAATATACTTACAGATAACTCAGTCGTGATGGAATGAGTCTCATGTTGGTCGAATGGAAGGGCCTCACAGAAAAAAAAGTGTGTAATTTGCAGAGATTTAAAAAACAAAAATCAGGTTTTCCAGTTGAAATGTATAAAGTCCTGCGCTGGTATCCAAACTGTGACTCGCAACATATGATGAACAGATCAACTGGCAAATTACGAGATCTGCTGCTCAGAAGCAGGATTTCTTTTCAGACTGACACCGGTGACAAGTATAAGCACTAACTGGATTTCCTTCATAAGAACGAGAATATCAAATAAGTGCACTTAGCGCAAAACTCACAGCATGTAAACGATTTACTTTTCAAGTTTTAGCGAAAGAGATTCTGATGCACCTAATCATAGCCTACAGACTCAAGTCCCGTGCTGTCCATGAAGGTGAGGAGCGCAGCAGAAGTAGATCCTTTGACGTTTGATCTAGTCTGACTCCTGCGTGAATGTCAGTCAGAGGAGGCAGGTCAGTGCATCTGATGAGCTTTCTTCAAGAAGCAGTGCTGCTGAACTCTCTTATCCCCTCCTCTTCTCCCATTGCCAGTCCGTCTCCAATGTCAACCCCGTTCGCGCTGACACCCCTGGTTAAAATGGTAGGGTTGGTCCTGGAGGAACAAGCCCCCTTTTCAATAGAACAAAAGCAGGGGGGTCTCACCCAAACCCCCACCCCGGACCATTTTTTAAATATGCCTTCACCTGAGTCCATAAGAACTCGGAGGAGTTTAGAAGAGCGCGCGTTCGGTTAATAATAAAATGTCAAGTTATTTACAATCATTCAATTAGACTTTACTGAACAGGAAATACAAAATAAAATATATATATATATAAAAAAACATAATCATAAAAATAGATATTCTCATAAAAATCTACAATAATCAGACATCAAGTAGCTAAAATTGGTTAATTCTGATTTCAAAACTGAAACCGAGGCTATTGTGCAACGCAGCAGACTGCAGAACTGGTTTGCCGCTGACTTGTGTATTGCAAAAGGAAAGTGTGAGACATATTAAAAGGATTACAGACGATTAGCGGGTTTTTTTTCTCAAAAGAAAAATCCCTAAAACATCAGAATGACAACACTGGTGTGAAGTGTCCCATTTCTTGTCAAGCACTGACAATGCTCTTTAAATTCACAAAAAAGTCTGTAAGAATCTGTCATTAAATGGCAAAGCCTACCTCTGATATGTTATTTCATGTTACATTTGAATCACGCAAATTACAATTTATCTGAGATGCAATTTAAATGCATTTAATGTTAACTAAATATAAACTTCAATCAGTAATAAATAAAAAATTGAGAAGTGCGAGCATAAAACAAAAAAGCATTTAGTCAAGTAAAGAAAAAGGTCAAGTCGATCAGTCTATTTCTAATCTGGACAAATTAAACGTCAAAATAATCAGCCCCACCCTCCATTATGTTACTTTTCAAAAACCGACATCAGAGTAAATTCTGATGGCCCACCATCACTCAAGAGAGGTCGCTCCTTAATCGCAGGTTTTTAAACGGTTAAATAGCCCACGCCCGTCAAATGAAATTTTGAAGATGAAAGGGTCAAGTGAAATTTATTTCATCAGCAATTAAAATGTCACCAACAAATGCATGATATCAGACCGCTCGTCATAATTATTTTTGTGTGCGCTGTCACCAAAAACACCTCTTTATGTGAATACTAAATGGCCTACGAAAAACTCTACAAAGCACTAATTTGAGGAATATGAGCTGTGGAATATCCTATGCAACAATACTTTCTTCCACAGGAGGGCGCCACTCAAAACTGTTGCAGGTGTAAGGTACAATGTATATATATATATATATATATATATATATATATATATATATATATATATATTCATAAATTGTTTAAGGTCGACCGGGGAGTAACAACTATTAACTGACAACATTTTATGTATTTCGATATTTGTTTCCAAATTTATTTGCTTTTTAGTTATTATTTGAAATGTTTCCAGTGTATTTAGTATTTAAAATTAAAATATTTGGAAGAAAAATTGATTACTTCAGTGAATTCATGCAAAAAATTTAAAATGGTACTGTTTTCTATTAATCTTAAAAGTAGTTAAATAGATAAGAACGACAACATTCTTTGTATTTGACCTTAATTTTCACAGTTTAGAGATTAATAGTGGATTTTTAAACTAATTTGTGGTAGATAAATATGGGAATATGAAAGTTTGAGTTACAGATGTTGAAACAATGTTACAACACAAACGCTCTCCCTATTCTACATGACTAATGAGATTCACTAAGGGATTCTAATTATATTTATGTAAATCATATTAATATTAAACATACCTGAAAAAATAGACAAACAGCAAAATGTTGTTCCATATGCATTTTATTGATAAGCTCTAATGTCTCATTAGTACAAATATAGCCTTATGTCATATGTGCATGTCCATTTTGCTAATCAACAATTCTCTGAAGTTTTGTTTTCACGTTAGTTTGTGAGCAATTGTGATGAGCAATTGATCTGTGCAGTAGAATTCAAATACCTGGTGATATCCCTGCTTTTAAAGGAAATACTTCCTCGTGCTTTCTTCTGGTACTGTCTTTTTTGTATACATTATGCTTGGTGTTAAAGTGGACCGATATTAATGGAGCATTGAAAATTCAACCATCTCATTCCATGGCTGAGTACTTCAGCATGGCCTGAGGCAGAGCTGGGCTCCTGGTTAACTTTGTGTCTAACTGTCTGTTGCTCATTGCCTAATCAACTGCAGGATGACTAATCTGCAGATGAGCTGCTGTCAACCTGCTGCACACATTTGCACAAAAACATAAACACCTCAATATACAAGAACAAAGCTAGAGGAAAAATGATGCATTTTTGCAGAAGGATTTACAATAAATATCTCATAATATCTCTCTTAAGTGTAGCAGGGATTTCATTTGAGACTTTTCAATGCAGTAATCGTTATTAAACCAGCACAAGATGATGCTAATTCATTCTAAACTGGATTTAAATGTCCCTATTGCAAGGCTTCTGCCAACAATTTGGTCGATTGCTATCTTCTAGTTTTAAATATTCAATGGAAATTGCATTTTTGATTAGTTTTATATGACCAAACATTTCCAAAAGTGATTTGGCCCTTAAAAATGTATCTCTTTTGATGGACTGGGTCTGTAAAGAGAGAGAGGAAGAAAAGAGAGAGGCAGATATGTGGAGGGTGGAATGGCACTCCTGGAAAGCACATAGCTCTCCTGAAGTGTTGACAACCATGTCTGATGTGGGCAAGGTGCCAGAGTGGAATTACTGGAATAACTGACATTTTTTTCAGACTTGATGGCTGTTGTACATTTTTTCTGTCATTGTTACTTGTGCATTTCCATGTATTAAATGCATTTTTAAAAACTAAGAAAATAAGTTAAAAGAAATATAGAAATATAAAAGGGAATAGTAAAAGGGACAGTTCACACTAAAATGAAAATTCTATCATCATTTACTCACCCTCATGTTGTTCCAAACCTGCATGACTTTCTTCATTCTGTGGAATATGAAAGAATATATTTTGAGAAATCTCTCTGTTGTTGTTTTTTTAAATACACATTTATACATTTTTTTTCATTGTAAAATGAAAAACTAATTACAAAATATATTTATTGCTTTGTATTTAAGTGATTTTAGTTTTTTTCTGTCTTTTAAGTGTTTTTTTTTGTTTTGTTTTGTTTTTTTAAATTAATTTTAGGGTTGACATTCCTAGTTACTCAAGTAAATTTTTTAACTTATAGTATTTTTAATACTACAAATATTTTTTTGTCTTCATAATGTGTTGAAAATGTGTTCATAATGTCTATTATATAAATGTATTTGTACGTATGTATATAATCTTTTTTTTCATCACTTTTTAAATCACCTTTTAAAATACATTTTGCATTGTTATTTTTATTGTTATATTGTATATTTATTTTCTTGTCATTACTTGTTTTGTGTATAATGCTTTCACAATATTGTATGTAAACACAATAATGCCAATAAAGTACTTTTAAATTGGAATTGAATGAGAGAGAGAGAGAAAATGAGAGCACTGGGGGTCTGAGAGGCAGAGAACAAGTGTCAGAGCTTTAGTTAAGACAGAAGAAAAAAATGATAAAAAGTCGAAGGAGGAGGGAAAGAAAAAGCAGAGAAGAGAGAGGGAGAAGAGCAGGGGGCTGGGCCAGAGGACCCCTGCGGTGGTTGGGATGGCTGTCGATGCTCCTGGGGTTAAGAGGAGGGCAGGCAGGCCCTGTGCCTGGCTGCAGGGAGTAGGCTGCCTGCTGGGTGCCTCTGGGGCCTGATGGCTCTTCCAGAGGACCCAGAGAAGAGCGCAGGAGGGGCAGAGCGGTGGATGAGAGACTCCCTGTACTGGAACCCCATGCCTGTCAATCCGCCCTGCTTTCAACCACGTCACCGATGACGCCTGCCTCATCTCAGCCCTCGCCACGGTAACGCGCGACAGCCCTGCTTACAGTTAAGATTCATCACAGAGCCGGCCAAGAAACCCAGCAAGACAAAACACACCCCAGGGAAGAACACTCATTTGAGTACCAATACCACTCAGTGGTGATTGAGAGGTGGCAGCATTGTTCTCACTTTTAAAGTGTCCTTTCAGAGGGAATCAGTGTGATGGACAGGCGTCACAGCAACACACACCGGCAGAACAAACCCAGAGTGAGGGACATGTTAATTGGAGGGAGGGAAGGAAATGGATAAGCAAACACACCTAATGGTGAGGAACCTCGACAGCAGAGCCACAGATTAGTTCAGTATGCAAAGAATGTAATTGGCCCAACACCAGCTAATGATCTCCAAAGACTAATGTCATAGTGATCGCATGCGATACAGACCGTCACATATGTTTGCATGTGTGTCGGTGGGTTTGAACCGCACAAGGTGGGCTAAAGCGGAAATATGCAATCGACCCCCCCGGCATATATCAATGACTCATTATCTTATCATACCACCATGAACCTTTAAACAGTCCTGCTGAAAAGGGAGGAGAAGTCTATAATATGTGATATGATTGATGTAAAAACAAATCATGAATTTAGAAAATTAGTTCAACTTTTTTAAATGAGATTAAAACTTGTTGAGCAAAACCGCATGTTATTTAGAACTCGAGCTGTCCACCACTAGAATCCAAAAAGGGTCAAACTGAACCGGCAGGGTGTGAGTTTTGGATTTTTTTTTTTTTAACAGAAGCATTAATTACCCGACATTCCATGTACTCATGCAATTCCATTTAAATATTAAATAAAGAGGTCAGATATATATATATAAGCTGTATTTTAAAAAAGTGATTTCTTCACTTGATAGGACTTCTTCATATGCATTTAATGTCTCATGCTCACTAAGGATGCATTTATTTTATCAAAAATACAGTAAAAACCGTAATATTGTGAAATATTGTTGTAATTTAAAATAACAGTTTTCTGTTTTAATATATTTTGAAATACCTTCTTGAATATATATCCATATGAAGGAAAGAATTTCTCTGGCATCTGCTTATGAAAATCTCTACCTGCACATACTACAGCAGTTTATTCCCATACTTACAGTCTGTGGTTGTTTCACAGTCCTGTTGGGTTTGACCTGATATAAGTCTTTCTCTTTGAACATATGTTAGTAATATATATTCCATATGAACATGCTGAAAAGTATGGTATCAACATCTAGCACTCTGCCCACTCATACTGATCGTGTGCCAGCTGTTTGTATTGAGACATATCAGGTCTGATCTGCTGCCTGGATTGAGAAAAGTAACATTTTACCATTTGAATTTCACTGACTTCTACTACTTTCCTTTGCATGGCACTTTAAATGTTTAATGTGTGCGTGACAGAGCTGTACTGTGGGGTGGTGTGGGGTCCTGGGGCTCGTGTCTGGGGTGATTGGAGGTTGGCGGCCGCACTCAGATCCATCAGCCAGGCTGAGCTGCAGGCAGCGTTGGCTCCTGGGTGGTAACTTAAAGAGCCACGTCACGCCCTGTTTAAGAGCCTGGGTTGGTAAAGAGGTGAAGGTCAACAGTCATCCAAAAACCAGGTTTAGGTTGTCACTGGGCACACCACACATGCAGACTGGACTCCCAGATCACGACCGAAGAAAAGCTGCTGCACATTTCACTCCCTGGAAAGGAATAGATGAACACATGATTTAGACATGAATTTCAGACAATGAAAAAAGGTTAAATACAGATAAATACATTACTGTTCAAAGGTTTGCGGTTGGAAAGATTTCATAATGTTTTTGAAAAAAGTCTCTCGTGCTCACCAAAGCTGTATTTATTTAATCAAAAATACAGCAAAAACAGTAATATTGTGAAATATTACAATTTATGTTTTCTATTTTAATATAGTTTAAAATGTAATCTATTCCTGTGATGGCAAAGCTGTCAGCAGCCATTACTCCAGTCTTCAGTGTCACATGCATCTTCAGAAATCATTCTAATGTGCTGATTTGGTGCTCAAAAAAGAAATCCATTATTAGTATTTATAGTATAGTATTATATATATAGTATTTTTTTAATCATGTGAATAAACCACATTGGAAACACATCTACTGAATATATTAGTAATGCATAAAAAAACATGTGAATTCACTGACTTCAGATCATGTGACTGAAATATCACCAGACCAGTATCATCACATAAATGTTGTTCTTCTAATTCTCTCAAACTCATTGGATGGAATCACTGCTTTATCCGTAATTTGTTTTTGTGATATCACAATTGTTCACCATTTTCAGCTTTGTCAGAAACAGTTCATGGCATTGACTGCAGTTCTGTTTATAAAACACACATCAACCAACCTTTTTTTGGCAGTTTAAGGTAATCACTTCATTTATCAAATTTAACTGCTTTCATAAGCTAAATCTATGATTCTGCTGCTTTGATCACAGCCATACAGAGCAAAGCTGTGCTTCCCATGTTACTGTTTCATTATTTTTCACACGCCTGGTGCTGGTGTCTGGCCTCCATTTGTGAGAAAGTTACGTTGGACTCATGCCAAGCATTGCCCTGCTCCCAGCACATTCATGTTCTCCATCTACCATCCATTCCCCCTGCCCTCCTCACCGACTGCTTTTTACATCTTTGTTCTGCTATTACAATACATGATCAGCACACACACACACACACACACACACATACACACATAGAGGCTGTAAAAGCACTGGCGGGTCACTGCTGCTCGATATTAGCTGAGAGAAGTGACTGAATGTCTGAAATGGCTAAATTTATGGCGGCATAACTGCTCAGGCTTAAGCTAGACATAAAACGACACACGCTGCCGCAGGAGAGCGAGGATTCAGGAAGGCTGTTCAGGCAAAGCCGGCGGCCGCTCTTTCTGTCGGCGAAGAGGGGTAAAAGCGTGGGAAATTGCTCCTGGCTGGATGGCAAATGCCATTGCAGAGCCTTGCGTGGGTTTAAAGCCACAGAGTGACGGAAGTTTTTCACTTTTCCAAATGTATTTTAGGTCATCACAGGCCTGCAATATGAGGTAGTGCTGGAAGTATTTCATTGATTAAAATCACAAATGTGTCTGAATATTCAGTTAATCGCTTGCTCTGTGACTTTTCACTTAAGTTTGGTTAGAAACCTGGTTAGAAATATGTTTGGACCCTACAATTAAAGTGTAGAGCAGACTTTTTGATCATAGACTTTTGACTCTGACTGCAGACTAAATCAGTGTTTTCATTGCCGTATTGTTAAAGCTGCCACCACCTACCACAGCATAAAGTTCAGCACAATGAAACAGAGGAACCGTGTAATGAATGCAGAATGACCGTGTGGCCTGCCTGTGTGGTTTTCCGAGTTTGTCCGTAAGATCCGGTAAAGGGGCCGACGACTGTGATCGTGGACATCCGGAAGGAAACATGGTCATGATGTTTGGGATTTCAGTTCCGTAGCTTTTTCCGGGTTTTGACTCCAGAGGACAGCGACAGAGTGTTTTTGGATCAGGAATCAGTTGTTGACCACAAACAGGATTCTTGGTGGAATCCGTCAATTAAAACGGCATCAAAGAATGCTGAAAGGGAGAGATGGACAAACCTCAGTAACTTTTTCAGCATACATTCTTCTTGAATGTATATTAAACAGGACTCCAAACTAAACAAATTGCAAATCTGAAAAATTACAAATGATACCAATTGCATCTGTGCATTGTCACTCTACTTTGTCCTGTAGTGTGTGATCGTCTGTTGTTCAGTGTAAAGACTGGATTACACTACATGATTTTTGCCCTGATTTTCCGCCAATTTACTGTCTGGAGATGCTGACGCTAGTTGCTGGAAGTCAGAGCCGGCCTGCAGATTTGAGTTGACAGATTTCATAGAAAATTGTGTAGTGATGGTCACAGACTCAGATTTTTTAGCTTCAGACTTTGATTCCATCCAGTCAGAGGATATCAAACATGTTTGATATTTTCAGACAATTTTAGAACACATTGTTTTCATTTGTCTTGCATCTCCTAGCAACAAGTAGCATGTTTCTGCATGAGTTTGTTGTGATCAGAACAACTTTAAAGTCTAGTAGTGTATGATCCTCAGTCGTTTAGTGTATGCTGGTCAGTTTTTCCTCTGTGTGACTGCTTAAGATGCACAGATTTTTCCTCTGTGACTTGTTTACAAAATCGCTGCGTGTATGATGCCTAATGTTTTAAAATCTGTTCAGATTTTAAAAGTTGTGTAGTGTATTCCAGCCTTTAACAGTATTACTGTAATATTTCTCAAAATCATTTGAGATTCTATAAGCTATCACATTACAGTTGTACTACATTTTATTCAATTGTATATCAGTACTAAACAGTGAACAATAACGATTTTTGTGATATTTTTTGAAAAGAAAAGAAAAGAAAAAAGAAAACGTTCCCAGTTCATTTTGAATCGGTCCAATGACCGTTGTGAAGTTGGCTACTGAATCGCTGAGTGAGTCGAATTTATACCAGTAACTCACGAGGGAGTTCGAGACAGTTTTGTACAACTTTTTTGACTGATTCATTAAAAAGAACCGGTTCGCAAGAGTCATTTACTTGCAAATCGGACATCACGGTTCATGGGTGTGTTCAATGTTGCTTGCAGAAAACAGCGACGCGCGCGCTAACGACAAATCTGACAAAGCAGCATAAGTAACAAAGTTCTAACGTCTGTCGCGTATGGTGACTCGGCGTAAATTCCGCGCTCTTCAAGGGCACTGTGAGAAGGAAATGCTACTTGTTCTGCTACTTGGTCGTTTCAAACGCAAATGAATCACTTTACCAACTTCTCTACACGCGGATGGTGAAAAATTTCTTCAGACTTGTCAATTCGAGGAAGTAGCCTACATTTACCATGTATGATCACGTGATCCTGGAAGTCCTCGATGGAAAACTGAGGTAATTTGTTTGAGATTTTAATGGGATATAAAACTATTTAAACACAAATGGAAAATATTTCTTACATACTTTTATGTTTGTTTTTACCAAACGCCACACAAACATAAAGTATACACTTCTATTTAAAGATTGTTATTGATGCCAAAGTTAATTTTGTGACTATGGATAAAATGAGCAGCAATGGCATATTCTACTTTCCTCTGGCTCTAACAATACAGAATTTTCTGTATATTTCTATACACCAAATGGTAAGACTATGCATTGAAAAATGACATGTCCTTGAGAACATCTGAACACAGGATCATGGTAGAATGGTATTTATTGTTCTCTTGGCTCTCTTGTCTTTGAACTGTTACATGGCCACTATCTCTTGAGCGAAACGTGATTTACAGTCTTGTAAACACATAAGCAGGTCCACACGAACTCCATGGATTTCTGCAGAAACGGAACACTTGTCATTCACAAGTTCCCTGGTGTGTTTGTTTATGAAATATTTTGTCTAATTTGAAGTCTGCCAGTGCAGATACCTCTTTTGTTATTTTGATATCTTCCTTTGCAAAAAAACTTCCAGTCTCACTTTAAGTCGTTATTGCTCTTTCCTCATTTTCACTATCTTTCTTTACAATCAAATCATCTCAACTTCTTCATCTTTTTAAACACCCATCTTATGTCGCCCTAATTACCTGCTCTCTATTTTTCTGTTCTTCCATCCTTCTGTTTGTACGCCTCTTCATCTGTTTCTTTCCCTGTCATACATCAATGCATTTAACAGCCGTTCTGCTGGGCTATTAAAAAATCTTGTCTTTTAAAGTGAGGACAGGGTTACGGTGAGGGTGACTACAGCAGAATAAGAAAGAGAGGGAAAAGGCAGGGGCAAAGAAGAAAGAGATTTCAGTGGCCCACAGGGAATCTGACTCGTCTCTCAATCTTCTCCGGCCAGGATGACAGAGTGAGAGAGAGAGAGATTCCCTTATGCTGGATCATGTTTCCACTGGAGGCCTCTTCTCATAGTGTCTTGTCTGACACACTCTTCAGCTCATATCTGGAAAGTTTAACATACACAGATAAAGTCAGAGAAATACAGACTGTCCACAATACACAAACCTTAAGATACAAGAAGAGATATGGCTGTGTTTTCTTAAGACTATAAACACCAAGGTCGATAACAGATCCAGGATCTTACAGTGTCAGATCTTTTCAAAATTCTTGAAAGCTTTATGACACCAAAATACCTACTGTAGGGGATACCAGGGGGCAATTTTAACACAATGTAAATTTCTTAAAACACAAATAAGCAAGAATGATGACATTTACTCAGTGCTCACTAAAGTTCTTTTTCTGCCTGAGAAAAGAAGTGAGAACTTTGTGAGAAATTTTGAGGAGAATGAAGATGTTTTTGGCTTGATGGTAACTCTCTTGATTCTAACTGATGTCTGCAAGCATTCAAATCAACAATTAAAAATTAATAATAATATTTACATAGCAAAATTAAATGTAGACAAGGCTGCAGTGGAGACATTTTAATGAACTGGTTTGTCATCCCATATTCACGAAACAACTTCACTTGTCTCTGTCAAAAATGAAAAGATAGACAAGGGGATTTGGACATCAGATTAGGCCACTAAAATAAAATGAACATGGAAAGCAACCAGGAGAGCTCAGCTATAAGCAAGAAGGACAGAAAGAGAGGGAAGCAGAGTGAGTGCAGACTCAAAGAATGAACAGATTGAAAAAGCAGAGAAGGTGCAAATCTTGCTGGAATTTTAAGGAAAGGCAAAGTTGAAAGGAGAAAACGGTATGTAGAGAGTGCTTGTGTTTATATAGTCCTCTTCAAAGGATGTCGTAATTATTTTTCCATACAAAGTATGTCAGGTCCATATGCACATTTGAATTGTTTGTGAACTATTCGGTGCGTTTAATGCTCACTGGATACAGTATGTAATTCACAGTGTGCCCATTTTCAAAAGAAAACACTTGTAGACACAGTGACATATGTCCATCTAGTAGCCACCAGAACACATATCTGCTTTTGCATCTGGAGCTAAAATCTAGAAATAATCATAAAGCGACTGCTCAGGTCTGCAAAAGTGCGCTCAGATGAGAGAACGGCCAAATTCTCTCATGCCATTTCAAGTCATAAGTCAGGTTAACATAACACCACGTGCAGCTAACACCAGATAACACAAATGTTTCGGCTGTAAAACCTCCGGTGTATATACGCTGTTCTGGGGTCAGTCTCACACAAGCATGGGGATCCCCTGCCACCCTCACGCCTTCCTTGACCCCGTAACCTCTGCTGTCCCTCTGCAGCTGTAAAACCACACTACAGCATCATTAGCATGGAAACAAGATGTTACCTATACAGACAACCTGGGGAACCAATTAGACGCCATGCAGGCCTTGCTCAGAATAAATCCACTGGACTCTGCCTTAAGCGCTAAAAAAATATGTGATCATGCTTTGAGCAAGCTGAGAATTTTGGTAACTCAAAACAGACTTGCTGCTACCTACAAAAATATCTAAATTAGATCATACAAACTCCAGTGCAAACTAACAGTGGCACTAGAATGCCAAGCTAGTGCAGGTCACTAAACAGTGACTACTGTGACTACTACTTATTATTGTAGCTCGTTGTTGTTATTTGTTGTGCTTTGTGACAAATGGTCTTTAAGTGGACTCCCTACAGCAGTCAGCTGGTTGCACTCTTGTTCATATGGCACAGTGAGATCTAAATAAACAAGTAAAAGCATGTAAAGGGTCTCTAACAGCAGATTACAGGCACTAAATAGTCAGTGAGCACCAAAGAGCTCTTATCTCCCGAGCAGCCATACTGTGTGTGATAAAGCTGGATATGATGCGTGTTCCATTAGGCCCAATTAAGTGATATGGCTAACTAGCTCATTCATAGAGGCTGGAGATCAAGTGCTGCTGGATTGCCTACTGAACAGAGGGCTTGTTAAATTCAACAAGGACTTGTTAAATGTGTCAACATGACCCTTGATGAATGAGAACTGCTACTTTATGCTTCAGTAACTTTGTTCCCAGTTTAACTGAAGTATTTTTAAATCTAGTCACTAATCTGGATTAGTTATTGCATATGTATGTTTGCTCATGCACATGTATATACTATATGTAATTAATACAGTTTTTTTCCATTTTTTTTAAATTGATGTTAGCAAATGAATGCTGAGGATTATCAAACTACAAATAACTACATCAAACGAATTTGAAAAGGCTTTTCTTTATCAGCTTTTTAATATTATTGTAAGTTAGCAATATATTTAGTAATCAGTATTTATAAAAAATTAAATTTCAAGTAGATAATGACAAAATATTTATTTTATCTTTTGTTTTTATATATATATATATATATATATATATATATAAAATGATTTCTTCACTAATAACCATATATTTACTATTTTAAGGTGTCCCTGTTACAGTGTAATTATACATTTAAGTACTTAGTAATATTAATTAACTACATGTACTTAATATATGGTTAGGATTAGGGTTTGTCTTAAGGTTACTTGCATGTAATTTTGCATAATTTATTGTCATTATAATAGTAAGTACATGTAACGTGTAAGAAGGACATCTTAAAATGAAGTGTTACCTAATATTTAAAAAAAAATATTTATAAATAATTAGTGTGTGAAATCTACATGGTTCTAATAAATAATATTTTATAACTTAAGTAAACCGAGCAGTTTTTAGTAGCCTACCATCAGAAATGCACCTAGAAAGGGGGAAAATGCAAGACACTGGAAGGACAGGACGGGGAACGACACAGCATTCCACAAGCATTCCCTCTCTCTCTCTCACCCTTCATATGTCAGTCAGTCTTGTTATCTCCCTGGTCTCACCCCTGTGCCTGCCTGCTTTCCCGTTCGTGGCTGTCGATGTGTTAATCACCCTGCTCTGCTGACAGAGGGACCCAGATATTTTGATGTCCTGATAACCCCGTGCAGGACCTCCATGTCCTTCTCTCCTTTTCTCTCTCACACTGCCCTGTCTCTGGTTCTCAAAGCTTTCTCCCTTTGCCACCTCCACCCCCAACCAAAACACTTCGAGACCTTCTTATCAAAGCCCCCAGAAATAGACACCAGGGGTCAATGAGAACCTTTGCTGCCACTTACTTTGCGGCCACCTCTGAGAAACAGGGCCATGTTGTCGCTACAAATATATTGTACATATATATTTGTATATACATGGTGAGAGAAGCAGAGGCAAAAAATAAATAATAAATAATTACTACACAATTATATTATTATTTTTTGTATATATATATATATATATATATAATGTTTGTGTGTGTGTTTGTGTGTGTATGATTCTATATATTATAGAATCATATAATATTATAATATACATTATAATAATTTATTTTTTTGCGGCCACCTCTGAGATAATTTGTAGGAGATGGGATGGTCTTTATTCGTCTTTATTCATGTTTGAACAAATGTATTATTTTTAGTTGTGACAAATACATATATTTATTTTTGTCATCAGAACTAACACACACACGCACACGCACGCAACATATATATATATATATATATATATATATATATTAGTGGTGTCAAAATTAGCGCGTTAACGCATGCGATTAATTTTTTCAGTTTAACGGGATAAAAATATTTAACGCAATTAACGCAGGGGCGGGGCTAGGGTTGGCCATCCCACTCACAACTGCTGTTTCTGTCATTTTTTCTCTTGACAAGAAGC
>JAFVLL020003589.1:12500-31809 GCA_021397915.2 Tor tambroides | reverse complement strand
TTTTTACAAGATGTAAAATAAGTCTCTGATGTCCCCAGAGCGTATATGTGAAGTTTTAGCTCAATATACCCCACAGATAAGAAAAACAGACTAAATATCTAAACAATCAATATTGGATAAAATCAAAACGAATCAAAAACTTGTAAAGCAGAATCAAAAAATGAACGTGTTGTGTACCTGATATACCTGAACGATTCAATATTTAATCAAATCAAAATTACATTCGAAGCAAATCAGAAGCTTGTGAACTGGAATCGAATTGATTAGTAAAATCTGTCAATATGAAATGCAAGAAATGGCAATTACTGAGGTTGTGTGAGGGAAAAAAATGAATGCATTTTTGATTTAGTCTGGATTAAAAAACACAAAATGAGTATTTATTTCTGTCCTAATAAGGCTGTGAGAGATCTTTGGTTCTGTGTGTCTCTGAAAAGCAGATCTTACTGAAGGAGGCTGATAAATGAATAAATGCGAGCGTAAGCAGACATGCATCCACTCAGCGAGTCAGAATTAAATCGGTATTATGTTGAAATATTCAGAGGTTGGCTGAAGGTTGATAATGCGTTTAGACAGACATTAAGCTGTAATCGCTTTCTAATGGAGTTACTCTGAGACATCTGATACCATTTTCTTTGAGCCGAGAGAAAGAGAGATGAGACGATTGTGAAAGTCTGGATCTATCGCCACTTTTGGTGTGTGTGTGTGTGTGTATTTAGCGCAGTGAATGAGATGTGTGTGTGTGTCCCGTGGTGAACGAGTGTGCTGTCACCCACGCTGATTGCTAACTTGTTAGCGCGTTCTCACTCTGACTCCTCTAAACCAAGAATAGGGTGACAGCGAGGTGTCAGTCCCAGAGCCATCTCTGCGGCGCAGCGTATCAGGGTGAAATCCGAAAGACCTGGCAGTTCTGCTGCAGGGAATCGCGCCGGCGCTTTCGGATTTCAGACCAGAGCCATTTCTCCATCGCTGTGGACTGAGTCACTTCACAGCAGAGTTTGTGTCATTTGGATGGTTTTTATGGTTTGGTTCATGTGGACTTCAGTGCTGTACAGATATTGATGCTGTATTATGTCATTAATGGGATAAACGTGTAGTAGAAGACGCGAGTCTGAGGGTTTCTTATTCAGTCTGATTCAGCAGGTGTTTATAAACTGACAACAACCTCTTGTCTTCTCTCTTATTTATAGTATTTTTCATATCAGAGAACAACATATTCAATTTATTTTTCATATCCCACCAGAAAAATGTATGTTCTTTTTCTTTCTGTCTTTCTTTCTTTCTTTCTTTCTTTCTTTCTTTCTTTCTTTCTTTCTTTCTTTCTTTCTTTCTTTCTGTCGTCATTTTTTCGTACTGCGTTGGAAATTAATTTTATTTATTTATTTATTTAAATTATTTTTCTTCCCAGCCAGCCACCTTGTCATAGAAATTATTACATTTATTTTTCATACCCCACTGAAAAAATTCTTTCTTTCAAATTTTTTTTTCATACTGCATTGGAAATTAATTTTATTTATTTATATTATTTTATTTTTCCAGCCAGCCAACTTGTCATAAAAATTATGAATTTTTTTTTTCATAAGCTACTGGAAAATATGTCTTTTTCTTTCTTTCTTTCTTTCTTTCTTTCTTTCTTTCTTTCTTTCTTTCTTTCTTTCTTTCTTTCTTTCTTTCTTTCTTTCCTACTACACTGGAATATTTATTTATTTATTTATTTATTTATGCATTTATTTATTTATTTATTTAATATTTATCATACCCCAGTGGAAATTTATTTTATTTAGTTAGATATTTTTAAATGTTTTTTTTTTCCTCATAAGCCTGACATTTTGTTCTAACCAACAATTTCTATTGGTTTTTTTTTTTTATTAAAGTTTATATTTAATCTTATTCAATTTTATTCAGATGATGTATAAAATATTTTGAGTTAAATTTAAATTCATAACCCATTGGAATTTTATTTATTTATTCATTTATTTATTTTAGACATCTCAATTTAGTTGAAAGATCATTTATAATTAATTAATTATTTATAATAAAGTTTTTTAATGAATAAAATGTCATTAATAAGTCTAATTATCTTTATATTGTCTTCATATTATAAAATTTAATTTTAATTTTATTTTTTCATTTGTTTGATTGATAGATAGATAGACAAAAATCTTGATTATAAAAATAATAGTATTGTTGTATAGATATACTGGTGTTGCTGGTTCAGAGGTGAGGCTGTAGGTTGATTCAGATCACTGATGTGAAAGCGGTGTGAGACTGAAGTGCTCTTGAGGCGGTCAGCCGCTGTGGCTGTGAATGTGAAGCTCTGAAGGCTCTGACACAGACTGTGAACAGCAGCTCATTTGAGTGTTTGAGTGTGATTTGGCACTGAGAGCCGGCGCTGCTTTAAATAATTTGGTGAGGTAAACATGCAGGAACATTAGTTTCAGCTCCTCTCAGCCTCACGCTGATGGAGAGAGACAGACGCGTCTCACTTCTGCTTTCTGAGACGCTGACGCTCCTGCAGTGAGTTCCTTCACTCTGACGACTCTCAGAGCAGTCATGTGCATGTCATATTTTATGTGAAATTATCACAAACTAGGTCCATCTAGGTGTATCTGAAATATGTGTGAGTGTGTGTGTGAGAGAGAGAGAGAGAGAGAGAGAGAGAGAGAGAGAGAGAGAAAGAAATGAGGGTGAAAAAGGTCAAATGACCAGCAGATCTGTATTATTTACTCACCAAAGCCAGTTAAAATTTAAAGTCCTTGAATGTTAAATGTCGTTAAATACTGTCAGATCAACTCAGATCAACCAGTAAGACATCCTCTGAAGTTTCTTTCTTAACGTGTGTGTGTGTGTGTGTGTAAGAGAGACAGAGAGTCCATGGGTTTGTCTCATGAAAACATGCAAAATGAAATGATATTTTACTTATAATTCAACTACAAAAAGTGGCCAGCTGTTTTTATGTATATATAATTTTTGGATACAATTATATATATATAAATTATATATGTAATTGCAGCTTTAAATTCATGACTTTTAAATTTATATATATATATATATATATATATATATATTTTATTTTTTTATTTATTTATTTATTTATTTTTTATTTTTTTTATTCATGATTCATGATTCATATTTTTTATTCATTTTTTCCCCATCACAATAATAAGAATGTTAGGGGTTCCAGTGTGTTAATTTTACTTAAAAAAAAAAAAAGCAAATTATTTTATAATGTCATTGAGACATTGAGAAATTAATAATAATATATATATTACCATAATATTTTTATTCATTGTTTTTTTTTCTATTGCAGTAATCAGAATTTTATGGTCTTCAGTGAGTTAACTGTTATGAAAATAATTCAAATGCAAAAAAGTTTTATTCTTATTTTGTAGTATCGTTGTGACATTAATTTTCTGACATTCTTATTAATGTATACTAATTTTTATTCAATGCTTTTTTATTATAGTAATTTGAATTTTAGAGGTTTCAGTGTGTTAATTGTCATGAAAATAAGGTCACAATGCAAAAATATATTTTTTAAAATTATGCAATGTTATCAAGACATTGATCACATGACATTTTGCTGAAATGAATAATAAATAAATCATATTTAAAAAACAAACAATCATTTTTTCATTGCTTTTTTTATTAAAAAATTAAAGTAATTCATACATACTAAATTCATACAGATTAGTATGTATGACTCTAACCTAATTTTAATTAGATTTTATGATATTTATGTAATGCTGAATTTTATTTTGTGTGTTTTTGTGTATTTAAACTTTTGGTTTAAATGAGACGTTTGCTTCAGTTCGGCTCATGTTGTGTATATCATACGCCATACAGTAAAATCAGATCATTGATTCATGCTGAGATCTCAGACTTTGGGATCTTGGTAAATCTGAGCACAGTCTGAGACACTGTTGAGATGTTTTCTGGGAGCATGAGTTGATCTGTTAGTGTTTGTTTGTTCATCCCGGTCCAGATCCGTGTCATCTGACCACAGCAGCTCATGACATGATAATAGCGTGAGGAGGATCGGACCCCTGACCCTGATCGCTCTCTCTGAGCTCAGGATGAGAATAAACCACAATCGATGCATGGAAATCCCCATTTGGGAAAACAGGAAGCCGGAAGCAGGGAATTCTCTCGGCATTGTTTTATACTGGAGTTCTAGTTGTTTTCCTGCCGCTGTGATATTAGTGCGGCTGTAATGATGGATGACATACAGTACGGTCATGAGAGGTGAACTGATATAGTAATAGTGACTGATGTGGGAGTTTATCGTGAGTTTTATTGTATAAGTAGGAAGCTGAAACTCTGAGGGCATGGATGTTTTGGAAAGACTCTCCTGCTCACCATCGCTGTGTTTATTTGATAAAAAATATAGTAAAAATAGTGAAATATTATTATTATTCAAAATAGCTGTTTTCTATGCGAATAAATGTTAAAATGTAATTTATTCCTGTGATCAAAGCTGAATTTTCAGCATCATTACTCCAGTCTTCAGTGTCACATGATCCTTCAGAAATGCCGATTTGCTGCTCAAGAAACATTTCTGATTATTATCAGAAAACAGTCATATTTTTTGTGGAAACTGTGATTTTTAAAGAGTATGTAATGAATAGAAAAATCAAAAGAACAGCATTTATTTGAATTATAATTCTTGTAACATTATAAAGGTCATTACTTCCATTATTTTTTAAATGTAATGAATCCTTGCTGAATAAAAGCATTACTTATCAGTATTAAAAATGATACTGATTTGATAAAATAAAATAAAGTAAATTAAATAATTAATTATATAAAAAGTATATAATATAAATTACTTATATATGCATTATAACATATACATACTTTATATATTTTATTTACATACTTTTCAATATATATGATGAATATTTGATGAATATATAATCTTTTTAGGCAAAATGTAATATTTTTTCCTTTTATAATGTTATATATTTATTTATTGACTTTTTTGAAAATGTATCTAAATAAATTAAATATACAAAAGAAAAAATTAAAATAAATTATATTTCTGTGTAAATGTAACTTTAATATTATATATTATTTAAATATTTATTTATTATTTTTTTTTAAGAATAATAATTTTAGTAGTAGATATGCGGAATTTATGCATATTTAATAAATAAATAATTCTTACAGATTTAACAATCTGCAGTCGGTTTGAGTTTATTGTTATCAGGTCAGTCAGTAAAACTCCCATCAGTCATCAGAAGCAGTTTAATTTCAGGCTTTTTTGTCCATTCACTGTAACACCACAGAGATGATTTTCCCAGACCATCCTGAATGCGTTCCCTCTCATGGACTCTGAGTGAAACAGCAGACGTCATCTGGAGCTCAGCACCTTTCTGACTCCGAGTCTGAAGCCCTTGACATCTGTAACTGCCATCAGGAAGCCAAACCACCAACGACAGGCACTAAAACACACAGAGAGGCTCTGTTGTTCCTCTGCTGAGCGCAGGTGCTGCTGTAACCTAGAGAGACTAGTGCAGGTCTGGTTAACCCGTCCTTTTCCATCGCAGCTGCAGGTGCGGTTTCACCTCGCAGGAAGCTTCATCTGTTTTGTGTAATGTTGTAAAAACACGATCCAGCCCCGAATATAACGAACGGCTTCTGACAGAGTCGGAGAGGACGTCGATCTGTTCCCGTTTTTTGATGTTGAAAGCCACGAAATGAATCATCTGAAGTTTCTCTGCGGTGCGGCGGGACGTCAGTAGCCTCAGGATGTGGGAACAAAGATTGAATTCAATTTAAGAACCAAAATAACGCAAGAGGAGATGGAAAAAATGTGTTTTCCAAGAGGGGAGTTAACATTTAAGAGAGTGCAGTCAGATTGATGATGCTGAATCTGTCAAATTATTCCATCCATCATTTTCAGACCGTTGTCACACTATGTTTCAAGCTTGCGTTGTTTGCAACAAATACGATGGCAAACTCCAAGCTTCTTTTTTTTTTAATGAATAAAAAATACAAAATTGATCCCAGATAGATGGTTTCGTTGCTGCATAATTAATTGAAATAAAAACAAAATCGCCATTTAGCTTAGTGCAGTTATAAAATCACAGAAATCAAATAAAAGGTTGATGGTTTAACATATGAAAATTAAGAAATTAAGACATACATAAATGAATACTGTAATTTTACTGCTGTACTCTAAATTACTTTTTTTTCGTTTTATTTTGTATTATTTGCATTATATTTTCTTAAATAATTTTGAAGTTGAATATTACAATAGTAATATTTTTTATTTTTTAATAATAATGTTAAAATATAATAACATAAGTAATAAGTAATATTTTATAAAATGTTAAAATAAACTTTTTCATTTGAATAATAACATTATTATTATTTTTATTAGTCATATTGATGTCATTATTATTTGGTATTATTATTTTATAGTCATATTGGTATATAACTACAACATATTTGGTCAAATTTTGCAGCCCTGCAAACAACCCTTTTTTTTTCTGTTTTCTTTTTTAAACACATTTTAAATAACAATCACAATTTTTATCAAAAAAACCCCACATTTTTTAATTATTATTTTTCCCTGCAAATCATGCAGCCCTTCATGCAGTGCCACATGTCTGTGATCCTCATATTGTGTCATTATGTGTGTGTGTGTGTGTGTGTGTGTGTGTAAAGAGGTCAAAGGTCACGTTTAGGGGTAAATGTGAACAGACCCTCTCTGTGCTGAGCCCAGGAAATGATGTCGTTCCCTTGAGTGTTGTGCAGGAAGGAACTTCTCTGAGTGGTTTATTGATAATGACTGAATCATGGAGATCGGCTCCGTCTCATTTAACATCTTTCTGCCTTTTTCTTGACTGCTTCTTCAGGTTTATTAGTGCTGTTTAATAAGTCAAGCATCTCTAGCACTGTTGCTCATACTCTGAGTTAGAGAACTGAGCAAACCAACAGATGTGTGATTATTGGACAGAAGAAATCCAATGACGTTCTGATTCCTCACCTCCATCAGATTTATAGTGACTGTTGTTGTTGGTTTTAATGCAGTCAGCAGTGAACTGAGTGTTCATAAGCGTTGTAAAGGTTAGTCAGGGTTAAATGTGTTACCCAGCATCCCTGAGAAGAAGACTTTCTTCTGTTCTTCTGCTTCCCACTCTTGATTACTCCCAGTAAGTGACAGATCCTGCTGTGATTAATCACATTAATCACACAATTGTTTTATATTACAGATTTTCTGAAATTGTATGTTTAAATATGAAAATGAGGCATCATCTAATTAAATATGCACTAATTTGCACAAATCCTGATAAGTCTTGATCTATCTATCTATCTATCTATCTATCTATCTATCTATCTATCTATCTATCTATTCCATTCCATTCCATTGTTCCATCCATCCATTCATCCATCATTCTCTCCATCCATCTTTACATCCATCCATCCATCGCTCTATCATCCACACATCCTTTCATCATCCATCTATCCATCATCCATCCTTTCATCCATCCATTTATCCACCAATTCTTTCATCCACCCATCGTTCCATTCCATTCCATCCATCCATCCATCCATTGTTCTATCCATCCACCCATCCTTTCATCCATCCATCTGTCCATCCATCCATACTTTCATCCATCGATTTACCCACCAATTCTTTCATCCACCCATCGTTCCATTCCACCAATCCTTTCATCCATCCGTCCATCCATCCATCCATCCATCCATCCATCCATTGTTCTATCCATCCACCCATCCATCCATTCATCTATCCACCATTCCTTTCATCCATCCATCATTCTGTCCATCCACCCATCCTTTCATCCATCCATCCATCTATCCACCAATTCTTTCATCCATCCATCCAACCATTGATTCATCCGTCCATCCATCCATCCATCCATCCATCCATCCATCCATCCATCATTCTATCCATCCATCCATATTTTCATCCATCCATCTATCCACCAATTCTTTCATCCATCCATCCATCCATCCATCCATCCATTGATTCATCTATCCATTCATCCATCCATCCATCCATCCATCCATCCATCATCCATCCATCCACCCATCGTTCTATCCATCCACCCATCATTTCATCCATCCATCTATCTATCCATCAATACTTTCATCCATCCAGCTATGCATCAGCCATACTTTCATCCATCCATCTATCCACCAATCCTGTCATCCATCCATCCACCCACCCACCCATCCATCCATCCATCATTCTATCCATCCATCCAACCAACCAACCAACCATTATTCTGTCCATCCATCCATCTGTCCATCTATCCATCCATCGTTCTATCCATCACCATTTTGTAATCAGAGACTTGCAATGCGACTTTGCCTTGTCTTTATTTTCTTGAAGGATTCTGTTCAAAATGACTTTTTAGTGCTGCTGTGATCAGATGCATGGAAATATAAGTGTGTGTCTCCGCTGTGTGTGCAGATGTGTGTATATTCTCATCTCATCTCCTCATTCCTCTCCTCGAGTGCGTCTCTCCAGATGTGAGCAGCCGCTCTGGTCTGGTTTGGGGGAGGTGCGTTTGGGAACGCTGGAATCCGGCTTTAGAGGAGGAAGTGCTGGGAATAATGTCATATTCCCAGAGAGAGAGAGTGTGAAGCACACCTGCTAATAACCGTCAGGAGATCTTTAAATCCACAAACACCTCAAGAAGCTGCAAACTCAACGTAAGGCGCTGGATCACGTGTGTTAGGGGGGATTTACCAGGGTTAAAGTGTATTGTGAGGGACTGTGACAGTGATAAACACATGAGCCACTGCTGTGTAAAGCTTTGAGGATGGATGTATTTTTGTAATGTTACTCTTTCATGAATGGAGTTCTTATTTATGTTTCATTTAAGGATCAACTTTATTTTAGGCATTACTCCTAAAATTCTCTCCTGAGAACTAAAACAGACTCAGATGAGTCACTATTCATCATCCACGAAGAGTCTAGAGCTGTAAAATGAATGTGAGCAACTCAGATCATTGGATGTGGAATAATTCTGTTCATCCATCCATCGTTCCGTCCTCCCATCCATCCATCCATCCTTACATCCATCCATTGTTCTGTTCACCCATCATCCATCCATCCTTACATCATTCTGTCCATCCATCATCCTATCTATCCAACCATCCATCCATCCATCCATCCATCCATCTATCCTTGCATCATTCTGTCCATCCATCATCCTATCCATCCATCCATCCTTACATCATTCTGTCCATCCATCATCCTATCTATCCAACCATCCATCCATCCATCCATCTATCCTTGCATCATTCTGTCCATCCATCATTCTATCTGTCAATCCATCCATCCATGATTCACCTATCATCCATCTATCCATCCATCATTCTATCTGTCAGTTCATCCATCCATCCATTCTTCCATCCATCCATCCTTCCATCATTCTGTCCATCCATCATTCTATCTGTCCATCCATCCAACCACCGTTCCATCCATCCTTTCATCCATCCTTCCATCCATCCTTCCATCGTTCTGTCCATCCATCTATCCATCTATCCATCATTCTATCATCCATCCATCCATCCATCCATCCATCGTTCTAAGATTCTAGCATTCTTTGAATCACTCTATTGTTCTAGCTGTCGTTCTGTGTATTGCTCTATTGTTCTATTTATCATTTTATATATTGAGTGTTTCTGTCTGATATTGCAGAACATATAGAACACATTGCGTCTTCAGCAGAAACCATGTGAATGGACTTCAGTGTGTGTGTGTGTGTGTGTGTGTGTGTGTGTGTACTGTAAAATTTGTTTAATGACATGGGTATGACAGAGGTATTACAATTTGAAGGTGGTTTATGAGGACACTGCCTATGTCCCCGTAATTCAAAAGGCTTAAAAAACATACTAAATGGTGTTTTTTTGAAAATCTAAAAATGCAGAAAGTTTCCTGTAAGGGGTATATTTAGGTGTAGGGTTGGTGTAGGGCAATAGCCCATACAGTTTGTACAGTATAAAAACCATTACGCCTATGGAGAGTCCCCGTAAACCACAAAAACAAACATGAGTGTGTGTGTGTGTGTGTGTGTGTGTGTGAGACAGCTCTGTCATTAAGCTCATGAGGTCTGTGCTGGTCCTGGATCAGAGCAGGGGGTTATGGGTCGTCTGATAGACTGACATGTTGGAGTCCAGCTGACAGCAGAGGTCTGGGTTAATGACCCACTGTCACTGTGTGTGTGTGTGTGTGTGTGTGTGTGTGTGTGTGTGCGTGCGTGCTGCAGGTAACAAGACAGACTAACACAAATACAATAACAGAGGATAAATAATATTTACATTTTATTTAATTTTTAGGTACAAATCTATCTAATATTTCTAAATGTTTTCTTCTCTCATCTGGTCTCTTTTCCTCTGTTTTCCGTCTCTTCTGCTGAAATTGAAGGCCAGAGAGAGCGACAGATGAAAGGAGGCATGAGAGAGAGAGAGAGAGAGAGAGAGAGAGAGGGAGAGAGACGGGCTCTGTTTGTGTCTCACTGCACACGTAACACTATTAATATGAGTCTGTTTTGTGTCAGGAGCTTTAATTTCATCTGTGAAAGACACACACACACACACTCATCTGTCACTGTAACTTCATTAGACACTGACGAGAGGCCGAACACACACACACACACACACACACACACACACACACACACACACACACACACTTCAAACAATATTAGATATGAAACAATATTTAAGCTTTAAGTAAATATTTCTAATAAAACAATATTCCATCATGTCCTGAATATGAGGCTGCTGTGATGTCAATATTTACTCTCATTTGTCAGAGGGATGTTAAATAGTTGATTAATTTATTACAAGGCCAGGGTTAGTGGTTAGGCTAGTTTGTTAGGAGTAGTTATTTTACAGATGATTAGTTTAGTTCTGTTTGATATGTCTTTAAGAACAAACACTGCTGTGTTTTCTTTGCTTCAAAAGAAGATGCTTCATATTATTTGATCATCAGCAATCCTTTGTTCAGTTATAAGTTATTGACTATTTTAGAACAAAAAACACAGTAAGTACAGAAAGTCATATAAACATTCATTTTTTAAATGAATTAATATTTTATTTAGCAAGGATGCATTAAATTGATCAAAAGTGACAGTAAATGCATCTGTAATGTTACAATGTTTCAAATAAATGCTGTTCTTTTGAACTTTCTATTCATCTGTGAATCCTGAAAAATAAAATGTATCACAGTTTCCACTAAAATATTGGGCAGCACAACTGTTTTCAACACTGATAATAATCATAAATGTTTCTTGAGCAGCAAATCAGCATATTAGAATGATTTCTGAAGATCATGTGACACTGAAGACTGGAGTAATGATGCTGAAAATACAGCTTTGATCACAGAAATAAATTACATTTAAACATATATTCACACAGAAAACAGCTATATTAAATTGCAATATTATTTCACAATTTTACTGTATTTTTGATCAAATAAATGCAGCCTTTTTTGTATCTTTAATCAAATTTTATGTTAAAAAGTTATCACTTTCTCACGCAACATCTGGAGCTCTATGGTGTTTTTGTTTAAGGAATAATATACTCTCTGACCGACAGCTTTCAACCAGGTCTGATTGAAAACACAAATGCAGAATCTTTAATCTTCGCTCACGTCTCAAACAGATCAGACCGGTTCTGAGCGGAACCAGACTTTGAGTTTAGCGTCTCAAATCACTGAAATCCTGGTTTTGGTGGTCTGTTTCTGAGTGGTTTTGGATTCTGTGCTGGTTCTGGGTCTCTATCTGAACAGACAGACAGACCGTGCTTTGTTTTCACTGTAATCTAAACTAGTTAAGCTTGGTTATCTGTCATGCTAATGAGGCACATTAAACTGAAATTGCCTAGAAGACATGTTACTGCTCAGAGGTTTCTCTTTCAGTTCTCAGTTGTTTTTTATAGGAGTATCAACGTATATAGGATTATATGATTATATCAAGTGTTTTGCTTTAAATTTAAATTCTTTAGGTAACAGCCTCAAATGAGTGAGTAAAGTTATAAAAATAGAAATGTTTGAGAGCTCAGACTCAATCACAGACTTTGGGATCTTGACAAATCTGAAGACAGCTGGAGACACTATTGAGATCTCATCTAAAACTATATGTGACCCTGGACCACAAAACCAGTCATAAGGGTCAATTTTTCAAAACTGAGATGTATGCATCATCTGAAAGCTGAATAAATAATCTTTCCATTGATGTATGGTTTGTTAGGATAGGACAATATTTGGCTGAGATACAACTATTTGAAAATCTGGAATCTGAGGGTGCAAAAAAATCAAAATATTGAGAAAATCTCCTTTAAAGTTGTTCAAATGAAGTTCTTAGCAATGCATATTACTAATCAAAAATTAAGTTTTGATATATTTACGGTAGGAAATGTACCAAATATCTTCATGGAACATGATCTTTACTTAATATCCTAATGATTTTTGGCATAAAAGAAAAATCAATAATTCTGACCCATACAATGTATTGTTGGCTATTGCTACAAATATACCTGTGCTACTTAAGACTGCTTTTGTGCTCCAGGGTCACATATACATTAAAAAATAGTGTAGAAATGATTTTCACTCGTAATATTGCTTGTAAATTTCAAAATTAATTACAAAGAAAGGACAAGAAACTCATTGAATTAAACATTCAATTTTTAAGTAGAAAGACTGAAATGGTAATTTCTTGTAACATGTACTCTGATTTTTTTTTTTTTCAGTGTACTTAGAGACATGTGAAATTACTAGAGTGTATTTCTCAATAGAAGACTGAGAGTTTGGCACAAGTCTCTGTTTGGTTTCATTGCTGTTTGGGAGAAACCTTTGAGATATTAGTTTTTTTCAACTGCTTACACACTAAATCTTTATTTGTCACACAATTTCTGAAACCTGACACTCAAACACCAGAACCACCCACAAAATCTGCAAAACCATACACTAACACTAGTTTTCAATTTCATAAAACACTTTCTGCAAAACAACACACAATTCTCTATGTAACACACAAATTCTAACAGGAAGTATCTTGATTTCCTTTTTCAAACGCAACCAGTCAGAATGCCGCACTAACTCCTCACATGTGCAAACACTCATTGCTTTATTTAACACCAACCAATCATGGCTTTAGAATAGACCAAAGGTCAAGTTATAGGTTTTGAACAATGGATGCAAACAATGTGCAATACACCCAACCATCTCGCCCACCAACACACACACACACACACACACATACACACACATACATACACCCACACACACATATACACACATATACACACACACACACATACACACACACACACACACACACACACACACACACATGTTCGTTTTTGTGAAAAGTGGGGACATCCCATAGGCGTAATGGTTTTTATACTGTACAAACTGTATGTGCTATTGCCCTAGACCAACCCTACACCTAAACCTACCCCTTACAGGAAACTTTCTGCACTTTTAGATTTTCAATACACTCCATTCTGTGTGATTTATAAGCGTTTTGAAAAGTGGGGACATGGGGTAATGTCCTGAAAAGTCACCTTCTCCTTGTAATACCTATGTCATACCTTTGTCATTATACAAATCTATGTCCTGACTTTTCACAAAAACGCGCACACACACACACACACACACACACACACACACACACACACACACACATATACACACACATATACACAAACACACACACACATATACACACACATATACATATACATACACACACACACACACACACACACACACATATACACACACATATACACAAACACACACACACATATACACACACATATACACACACACACACACACATATACACACACATATACATATACATACACACACACACACAAACACATATACATATACATATACACACACACACACACACACACACACACACACACACACACATACCATTCCTTTGGAATAATCACCTTTTTCAAAATTATGTTTGGTTTCTGTCCAACTACACATGGTTGATGTATTTCTTTTCTTTTATATTGTGTAATACTGTATTCACAACCACAAATGCTTTCAGTAAAAAATAAATAGTTTGGTTCCAGTCTTGCTTTGCGTGAATTTGTCAAAATCTCTCTGCCAGTTACTTTCAGTCTTGTACAGAAATGTGCATAGGAGCTCATGAAAGAAGAGCTTTAGGTTTTGAATATATGATATATCCAAAAATATAATATTATGGCAAAGGTGTTTGATTTTTTTTTTTTTTTTAATGCAGTGCTTCATTTTGCAAGAGATGTGAGGCATTTTGTATTTTGTGTGTGCAATTCTTGGATTTGTGTGTAAAGAGGCAAAGTTTTGAAAATGTATGTAAGCAGTTGAAAAAAACTGTAAGAGATCTCATTTGTGATTTTGGTGCGAATTTAGTGATTTTACCTCATGTTAATATGCCCAAGTTTGATTTTTAAAAACGAGTCAGTTCAAACACACACACACACACACACACACACACACACACACACACACACACACACACACACAGATATTTTCAAATTTCTCTTTTCATCACTCCTCCCCCAATCCATCCGTCTTCACCAAGATGGAGCTGCAATTTCTCTCTCTCTGTGTGTGTGTGTGTGCTATATGGGCTATTGGTCTGTTCTGGCTTTAGGCAGTGAGACCCCAGGTGCCAGGAGAGGTTTGAAAGGTGAAAGGTGTGTCTGTGTGTGTGTGTGTGTGTGTGTGTGTGTGTGGGAATGTGTGGGCAGTAGCTGATAAGGAGGGAGATTCAGAGTAATAAATTACAGAGAGAGTTACAGCGGGTCTGATAAATAATGGATGTGTGTGTGTGTGTGTGTGTGTGTGTGTGTGTGTGTGTGTGACTGCTCAAATAAATTCATTATGTCTCACCTGAACTGGCTTTAGAGAGGAACCCTTCTAGAAAGCCTCAGATCCAGTGACCATGACAGGAAGTGATGTCAGAGGTGTCTTCCTGTATAGGGCTGAGTGTCACAAGACCGGACAGGAACATGTGCAGCTTATAATACACCACAAAATCAAGAAAGACTTTAGAAAGAAAGACAAAATTATGCTGTTACTATAACATACTTTTGTACATTTTAACATTTTACCACAGAATTCTCATCGTAATTCTATATGTAATAAATAGATATGTAAATATAACTTTTAAATCAGCATAAGATAAGGACAAATTCACTCAATGTGTGTGTTTGTGTGTATGCGCTTATTTTAAGAAACATTAAGATTTGTCATTTTGACATTATTTTCATGACAATTAAATAATTAATTCTCATGTTTTTTAAAATCCTATAATTAATATTTATTTATTAATTTTTAAATTTTTAAATAATAATTACTCAATAATTCACTCAAATATAAATAATAATAATAATAATAATGCTATCAAAATAATAAGAATTATAAAAATAATTAATATTTTAAGTAATATTTAAAATGAAATTGATAAAATATATTAATTTATGCCAATTTATCCCTACTTCACTCAGATAAATAAGCATATTTTGTGTATATATATATATATATATATATTTATATATATATATACATATACACACACACACACACACACTATTTTTATTTATAGATTTGATTTATTTGTTGAATTTTTTTGAGCAATTTGTTTATTTTTCTGTAGTTTTGGAGTGACCTGGACACGCTTTCATGAGATGATGAGTCAGATGAGTTTGTGATGATCCGGAAACTCCTTTTCATCTGCTGTCTGAATGTTATTAACGAGCCGATTCGAACCTGCATTCGGACGCTTTTTAGTCTTTGTGTTTGCCGTCAGTCCTCGATGACAGATCTACTGCCTTACCCGTTTCATCGGAGCTTATTTTCAAGCAGGTTGTTTCTCTGTAAGTCACGAAGGCCTGTACGAATGCAGGCTCCTTTTATCAGCTGTTGACTTTGCGATAAATGAACGTCTCAACAAAGAGCGCGTCTTTCATGCACCGGCGTCACGAGGGCCACTTTGAAGTGAAGTTTTCTGAGCGTGTTTTGATTGAGCTCTCGTTGTGAGTGGGAGAGAATTTGTGGAGAGGTTTTTTCGGGAGTTTCTTGGTGGGCGATTCAATGAAGCGTTTAGGAAGAAAGAGCCTGAGACAATGTAAAGACAGAAGCCGCATGTGCCTCGTTAATTATAACGTGTATAATGTTGTATTGTTTCTCCGTCATTAGAATTAGACCTGTGCGAATGTAAACATCACATTTATGTCACACACGACCTTCATTACTGTGGGAAATATGAACGCTGTGACATGAAGACAAAGAATGGTTGCTGTTTTTATTTCATTAGGACACTCAGTTTTTCATTTCAGTGCTGATTTGAACAGGATTTATGAATAAACAGATGACTGAAATGTGAATGTTTGTGAATGTGATTTCTGTTCTTCTCGCTGTAGATCTGGAAGACAGAGCGAGTTCATCTTGGGGAAATGGAGTTCGTGCCACAAAGGTGAGTTTTTATACATTTATAAATGCTTTTGGTTTCAGTGTTCAGACCTAGTGAGCTGTTTTGCTGTAGGCTCCCTACATAGGCAGCTGACTTCTAAGGCAACATCCTAATTTAAAATAAAACCTCAGTGTCACTGATCAGACTTCGGCTAATTTGACTAAATTGATGTCAATAGAGATTGACGTTAATGCGTTTCTGAACTAATGACGCATTAACTCTAATTAGTATAAAAATACCTGCATATTATATTATATTATATTATATTATTATTTATGTATGAT
The DNA here is from genome assembly GCA_021397915.2 of Tor tambroides. Classification (NCBI taxonomy): domain Eukaryota; kingdom Metazoa; phylum Chordata; class Actinopteri; order Cypriniformes; family Cyprinidae; genus Tor; species Tor tambroides. The sequence goes on along the minus strand of JAFVLL020003589.1, from coordinate 15,062 downwards.
TATTTATTTTATAATTTTAATTTTAATTTTAATTTATATTTATTATATATTTTCCAATTGTATTTGTCATTTAGATGTCGCTTTAGATGAAAGCTAAATTAATAAATGTAAATTTATTGGGGTTATATTAAATATTTATTTATTATATACGCATGATTATTTATTTTATCATTTATATATTTATTTATATTTATTATATATTTATCACTTCTTATATTCATCATTTACACTTTGGATGAAAGCTAAATTAATATTTCAATTTGAATGATAATTATCGTATTGAAATGTGTATTCTGATTTTTTAAATTATATTTTTTCTGGAATTTCACTTTATATTGTTTGTAAACATCAATATTTATTTCTATTTTACATATAATGTAGTATTTATCATTTATATAAGATTATTCATTTTAGCATTTATATATTTATTTCTATTTGTTATATTATTTTGTGGTATTACTCATTTATATGTCACTTTAGATAAAAGCTAAAGGAATGAATTTAAATATAAATTAATTGTCTTTTTAATTTAATTATGATATTTATCTTTTCTTTTTTTTTTTTTAAATGATGCATATTTTAAATTAGAGCCAATTCTGATTTTATATTTTTTCTTTAAAATAGACTCTATGTATTGTTTGTGCCATTAACCATATCAATATTTATTTCTGTTTTAGATATGATAAAGAATATAACAAACACAGTTGATGTCAAACAGAGCTTGACTTTAACGTGTTGCTGAGCTAATGATGCATGAACTCTAATTACATAAAAATACATGCATATAGTGCACAAATATTGGGTGAAATAAATTTAATATATTTTTTTTTATTGATGTTATTCAGTAATGAATGAAATTCAAGCATGTTTCTAATCCTCCACACTGGATGAATATTTTTGCATTTTGATCTAGTTGCAGTGCATTATGGGATTTTCTTTTCTGTGTAGTGTTTGCATCTGTTGCATGCATCTTGTGCATTGAGGCAGTCGTTGCATTACATGTTGCACTTTTGCACATTATTTTGACATTATTCCGCTTGGATGTGACGGCGATGTCTGAAAGGTCAAAGGTCGCTCTGATAGGGTCTTGAGATGGGAAGCGTCTGCCATCAGCAGATTCAGCGATCAGGTCTGCAGAGGTGACTCAAGGACATGCTTACAGAGCACTTTCAGCTCCACGCGTCCGCCGAATGCAAATGAATTCACATCTTCACCCTTATGTAAAACATCCCTGAACTTTTCCTTCGCCGTCTTTGTGAATGAACTTTCCAGATCTGAGCGCGCTTTATTCCCAGTGAGAGTCTGGCGCTCCAGAAACGCTTTCACACCTGGATGACAGTCAGAGGTTACAGGTGTCATTTTTAACAGTAAATTACCTTGAAAGCCAAACATGAGACTGATGTTAATTCTTGAGAGTGTGGCCTGCGAACTCCTTTAATTTATGCCAGGATTATTAATTATTTCTGAATATTCAGTGAAGAAAACATAAGGCAAGACAGGATTTATCCATCATGATCTGATTGGATAATAAAGTGAACTTTACATACAGAGGCAGGTGTTTGGAAAGAAAGAAGAAAAAAATTTTTTTATTTGTGATGTCAGGCAGAAACTAAAGCCGTTTCAGTGGTGGAACAAGTTTTTGGGTTTTGCACAATAAGACCAATAATGCATATTAACTGTAAATAGGGCCAATTTTGATTTTATATTTTTCCTTTTTCACATACATGGAATTTTGCTTTATTGTTAAGCACCTCAGTATGTATTTTATTTTATTTTATTTTATTTTATTTTATTTTATCTTATTTAATTTAATTTAATTTAATTTTATTTTATTTTATTTAATTTTATTTTATTTTATATCTCTCATTTCATATATATTTTTCATTTTAATTTATGATATTTATCTTATTGAACCATGTATATGTCTGTATATTAAATGTGTAATTTAGTTTTTTTTTTCACTTTAAAATACATGGAGTTTCACTCTCTTTATAGTTTGTCCCATTAAACATTAATATTTCCGTGTATTTTTTAGATATAATATATTATATAATAATATAAAGCATTTATTATAATGTAATATATAATGTTTAATAAATAATTCATGCATTATTGTTTATCTTATCAATTGTGTGTTTATTGTGTCATTTTTAATCATGATGTAATCTTTTTAACCACGTATAGGCTTAATATATAATATAATGTGATCTAATGTAGTACAATAATTTTCATTTTATCATGTATTATAATTTATTTATATGTTGTCATTTATGAATTCATTAATTTAATCATATATATCTTAATTGTGTTATTTTAGAAGATTATATAAAATATATAATATCTTTATGAAATGCACTGTATAGGAATATAATATAATATTTATGTATTATTTGGCTTGGTTTGACCTTTAACCTTTGACCCCTGCAGAATTACGCTGACGGCTCTCAGTACGGTCACATGGCCGGTCGGGACCTGGGGTCACATGACAACATCTCTCCGCCGTACGTCAACTCCAGATTAGCAGGTAAGAGCTGGAGCTGAGCATGATGGGAAACGTGACTG
>JAFVLL020003589.1:0-7500 GCA_021397915.2 Tor tambroides | reverse complement strand
GAATCATCACATTATTATAGGATTAAATGATCAAAGACAGTATCAAATCAAATAATATTATTATTAATATAATAATAATAATTAATAATATTAATTATTATTAATATAATAATTAATATTATTAATATAATTATGAAAGTTATCTTAAAATGAGTGCTGGGAGTGTTTATATTTTATTTGATTTAATTTAATTATTTTTAATAATAGAATATTTTATTAGATATCCTGGCTGCTCAGATCTCACACCATGGTAAATTTCCACAGTGTGTTTTTTTTTTTTTCGTGGCATCAGAAATCCAAACAGCAGGAATTGGTGTTAGTGAGTGTAAAATCTCTCTTCAGAGGACATTAGTAGCATTTAGTTTTTCCAGATGCACTTGTGTTTGTTTGAAGGACTGTAAATGCCGTGTTTTATGGAGGTCTGGCATCTGGAATGCAGGAGTAGAAATGGGAATTCTGGAGGAATCCTGATATACCATAGAGAGAGAGCATCTGATTGGTCCACAGCTTTAGGACACGCCCCCAAACTTTGACCACTCACTACCCAGTTAATCAGAGTCTAGAGTAAAACAGACTTTGATTATTGATAGTATGATGTTAATTATCTCACAGTGAGTGCTGGGAGTGTTCATATTTCATTTCATTTAAATATTTTGATGAGATTTTATTAGATATCCTGGCTGCTCAAATTTGTTAATTTCACTTTAAATAATTTAAATTAAATTTTTGTTATAGTCAATTTTTTAAATGCACATTTTTACATTTTATTTGACTTAATTTAAATGTTTTTCAAATATATTTTAGTACATATCCTGGCTGTTTAGATTTGTTAATTTTAGTTTAAATAATACAATTTTTATTACAGTCCAAATTTATTTTGATATATTATTTAATTTAATCTAAACATTTTTACAAATATTTTATTGGCTATCCTGACTGCTCAGATTAATTTAATAGTCTAAATTTAATTTAAGATTCACCTTACATGATCTGTTGCTTGCACAAAAAGTACCATGGTAAAGTAATGGTAGCATGAATGATTACCGTAGTGTGTGTATGTATGTGTCTAAGTGTGTGTGTTTGATGAAGACATCAGGTCAAGCTCAGTCAGGCAGGAACTACAGATGAGCCCTCGCGGGAGCAGGGCCAGACCGTTCATGTAGGACCATGTGTGTGTGTGTGTGTGTGTGTGTGCGCGCGCGCGTCTGAGTGTGTGCATGTGTGTGCGTGTGTGTATCGTGCAGATGAGCCCTCGCGGGAGCAGGGCCGGGTCGCTCATGTAGGACTGTGTGTGAGTGTGTGTGTGTGTGTGTGTGTGTGTGTGTGTGAGAGTGTGTGAAGTGTGTGTGTGTGTGTGTGTGTGTGTGTGTGTGTGTGTGTGTATGAGTGTATGTGTGTGTGTGTGTGTGTGTGTGTGTGTGTGTGTGTGTGTGTGTGTGTGACAGACTGTGAAATGACGCGTTGTTGCGCGGCTGGGCTGCACCTGGGCCCTTCAGTCCTGATGGATCGGTTTGGTCATGTGTAATAGCCCCATCTGCCGCGCCTTGTTTTTCTTTTTTACTGATAAACACTGATCCCAGCGGCTGAGCCTCATGAACTGGATTCTGTCGTTTTCCCGACCGGAAAAGAAAGACGTGGCGGTGAGGTTGTGTTGTTATTAAAAAAGTGCGAACAAAATGAAAAGTAGGATGCGATTTTAAAGCGTATCCTTGGGGACAAGTTGCTGCATGCGTTGCGAGAGACGGTCTACATGCGTGTGTGTGTGTGTGTGTGTGTGTGTGTGTTAATGAGCAGCGCACATCTCACTGAAGGGTTTTGGAGCTCAGCTCCATAATGACTTTTATTACAGCCAGGAGTTTCTGTAACCAAGCCAATTCTTAATTAAAGTCGCTGACATCATGCTGTAGTAATTAAGGACTGCATTAATTAAGCTGAGTTTTTTTTTTTTTTTTTTTTTTTGAGGGCTATTTTTGCGCAAGGATCTCGTGTCATCCGATGTAAAACGTTTCGGGATCGAACGCAAAAACTCGGAAAAAGTTTCGGACTGGCGCTCGCTGATCATATCTGTGCATTCTGATAGCTAATTATGCTTCGGAGAACATCGACAGCTGCATTCATCATCATAAAACGTAATAATTAATGACATTCCAACAAAGAAAAATATGTAAATGAGCACTCATTAGCATTTTCATATTCAGCTTCGATAATGCTTTTGCTGACAAGGCTGTAATTAATGAAAATGCATGTCGCAGGCAGGAGATTGGATCGGCTTCATTCCACGCACAATTCCCAAATGCTGGCATTATGGAAAACGAGGAGTGCTGCCAACTTTTTGGGGGCGAGAAAAAACTGAAAGCACCGTATGCAAATGAGATGCTGGCACCGAACGCTTAACCCTTTACGGGCCGAACACGCCGATTCCATCCGGCCTGATGTGTGTTTAAAGAGAGCGGGAGACGGGCTGCTGGGAATGTCGTTGTGCATTTGGGAATCCGCAGACGCACCTGTCCGTCCATCCGCTGAGCCGCGTCGCTGCTGCGCTCCGTTACGCTGCATGCTGGAAACACACGTGTGTGTGTGTGTGTGTGTGTGTGTGTGTGTCTCGCTGGGGTGTTTGACGGCTGCTGGAGACACGCAACAATGTCGTACAGTTGTGTGTCCCTGAGTTAACGCACAAGAAATGATGGAAAACCACCTTTAAAGAGGAATTGTGTTGGATAACCCACAATGCATCTGATTAGAGCTTCTCAAAATATCACACTGTGTACTGCATGTATGTAGTATGCAGTAGTATGCATGATGTCACATGGCTTCATTAATGTTTCATGTTTAATTCAGATGTGTGACCATCTCACAAATAAATGCAGTTATTTTAAATATTTTGAATATTTATTTGGAATATATAAACATTGGAATAGCTTATCTCGTCATGCCAGATTTTATTTTATTTTTTATTTATGTTGTAGCATTCTACTGAATTTTACAGTTTAAATAATATAGCATTTTATTGAATTCTACAGTTTGAAACAATGTAACATTTTATTGAATTCTACAGTTTGAAACAATGTGGCATTCTATTGAATTCTACAGTTTGAAACAATGTAGCATTCTACAAAATTCTACAGTTTGAAACAATGTGGCATTCTATTGAATTCTACAGTTTGAAACAATGTAGCATTCTACAAAATTCTACAGTTTGAGACAATGTAGCATTCTTTTATATTCTACAATTTTTTTTTGGGAATGTCAAGCATTGTGTTATATTCTACAGATTGAAACAAAGTGTCGTTCTATTTTCCAGTTTGAATCAGAGTAACATTCTATTGTATTCTACAGTTTGAAACAATGTAGCGTTCTACAATATTTTACAGTACAACAGGACAAAATGGTGCTTTATAAATAATCAACAAAACTCAATTTCAGTTTTCTGTAAAAATTCATTTTTGTAGTTTATTCAAGCAATTTGTGTGGAAGGAGATTAAAACCACGATTGATTTTACATCTTCACCTAGGAATGGGAGGTTGAGAGCATTGCATTGTGGAATGCTGTCATATGCTATACATACACTATAGTTTTGCATGCATACAATAATCACATGCATACTGCAGAAATGAGCAGCACACACACACACACACACACACACACACACATTCATGTGAATCAGACCAATGGCGTTCGTTTCCTTCAGGAGGGTCGTGACCTGAATTTGTCACATTTTTGTTAATCCCGTGCGTTAAAAACACAGAAAAGCAGCATAAACGAGTAAAACATGAAACAATAAGCGGTAAATGAAAAGATCCCGGTGGGGAAGCTCTCCGTGAGCGAGAGAGAGGGAAGTGTGTTAATCTCGACCGTGGGATTTGACAGACTGACGTGACGATCTCGTCCCCCGGCTCTGTTTGACTTCAAGTTTCATCAGAGAGGAAGAAATTAATTCGTTTTTCTTTCTTTGATTTTCTTAACCAGGTTAAAGGGATGTGATGAGGCAAGAGGTGAGGTGAAATATTACACCTGGATTTAATCTTAAATGATGGCCATATTCAGAATAGCACACTAGTCAAACTAATTGTGCATGTATGTCAATTTTCAGTATGCAAAGGTCTTAACAGAGCACACTATATGAGAGACTGTTTCCCACAATGCAATGCTCTTGACCTTCCATTTCCACTGTGATGAATAAACCAAGCATTTTTTTTTTTGTGATTTGCACAAAATTAGATTATAAATGATAAATTACTATATTTATTTCTGAGGTCATGTGTAATGTAACATTACATCAGCATTCTACAGTTTGAAACAATGTAGCATTCTGTTATATTCTGCATTTTAAAACAATGTAACATTCAGTGTAGCATTCTATTGTATTCTACCATTTGAAGCAACTGCAACTGCTATATTCTACATTTTAAAATAATGCAACATTCTGTTATATTCTACAGTTCGAAGCAATGTAGAATTATATTGCATTCTACAGTATGAAACAATGTAGGATTCTATTATATTCTACAGTTTAAAACAGTTTAGCATTCTATTTCATTCTACAGTTTGAAACAATGTTGCATTCTGCTATATTCTACAGTTTAAAACAATGTAACATTCTACTGTATTCTACCATTTAAAACAATGTAGCATTCTATTGCATTCCACAATGTAAAACACTGTTTGAAATGATTCTTTTTACACACTCCTGCAGTGTGTACTGTGCTTGCATTCCATTCTGAACATAGATGTTATCTTAAAAACAAATAATAAAAAATTCTGATTTTTTTCTCCTGTATTATTATTCATTGAAACCCCAAATTTTCTTGCCGTTAAAAAAAAAAACATCTATGGCAAAAGTTTAGGCGCATGCAGCACTTAAGAACAATCTGAATGTGTCGAATCAGTGCTTTCAGCACAATGGAATTGCGGGAAATTCAAGTGCACTAGTGTCGGCATTTTCCATTCATCGCGCTTTCGCGGAGCCTAAAGCCGCCGCGTGCACTCCGAGGTGACAGACGCGGAAAAGTTGGCCTCTCCGTGTGCTTTTTGAAGTGAAAGGTTATTTGCATCCTGTCGTGAGGGGAGTGTTTCCACTAATCCTGCCGGCTAAAGAAAAAGAGACGCGCTGTGTCAGGATCTTATCCCGCTCCTGAAAGAAAGAGTCACGGCAAATCCTGCAGGACACGAGTTAACCCGCCGAGAGACATTCAGAGACCTTCACCTATGCTGTCTGTCTCTCTCTCTCCTCCACAGGGCCGTGGAGAAGCGGGTTTTGGACGGCGTGGGGTTTGGGACAGTGGCGGATTTGTTTGAGCTCAAATCTGCAGTCCTGGCGTTCGGGGTTTTTAAGCCACTCGAGTGTTTATGTGTCTGTATTTAATTTAGGGCTTCATTTGAATGACAAAAGAATAAAATAAGCATTTGCATGGTGGCGGCAGTGTTGGCCCTTGAATAAATACAGATAAAAAAGCGCAAAAGTTTATTCCAGACTCGTGTTTCTCTGAGCTCAGCACGAGGTCAGACGCTTGCTTTTTTTTTCCGGGTTTGCAAAATCCATCTTGATAAGGGGACGCTGTGCTTTTTCCCCACAGTGTTAAAAATTACTATTAGCTTCTATATTGAGATTGAAGTTTCTCTCTTTATTTTTAGATTGATGCTGTGAGCTTCACGATATAAAATGCCGCGTTCGGTTGCAGTGAAACGGGCCGAGCCGCCTGCTCACATCCCAAGCTCTTTTGTTCTGTGTGTAACGTCTGCCACGGCCAAACTGGCACAGATGCCACACAACATCTCTCATGCCTGGCATCACACACACACACAAACAATAAACCGTACACACACCACGTACACTAAATCCTCACGCAACACACAGCGGCTCACGGTTTCTCTGTGTGTGTTTTAGTGATTGTGTGTTTGTTTTGCACTGAAAAACACAAATGCATCGAGCAGCCGTTTGCATACAGTATTCTGTGTTTAAAAGATGTCGGATTTGTTGCAGTTATTTGCACAATTATTAGAAATAAATATTAAAATATGATATAATATTATTAGCAAATTCTAATGTTAATTATTAGAAATAAACATGTGAATGTTATAGCAACATTATGAGCAAATAACTGTAATATTTAAAATAAATGTTATTCTAAATAATATTTTGTATTTATAAAAAAATAGAATTTGATGTCTTTGTCATAAACAAAATTCGCTGTTTTATATTTTATCATTAACTTATTAATACTTTGCCATTATTTCTATGTTGCAGATATAATTACTATATTTGTAATATTACTATGTTATAGTACTCCATCAAAAACAATCTGGGTTTGTGTTTTTTCAGTAGTTTTACTTGTTTATTTTTATTTTATTTAAGTTTTTAAATTCTAAACCTGGAAATTAGATTTAGTGTAGAGGGTTTTTGATCTTTTTCTGTGTGAATCTGTAATGCGGTGATGTGGCCGCAGCTCCGGCCTGCTGATGTATCTTATTAAATATTGGCATGAGAGACAAACGGAGATGGAGAGAGAAAGCGACACACGCAGGAAGACGTGGAGAGATGCAGCGGTGCCCCTGGGCATTGCCAGCGTGTCTCTGCCCTCTGTGCCGATCCGTCCCGCTCACAGCTGAGAGAAATATTACTGTCATTCATCACACGGACGTCACACCAATCCCTGACAGAGACTCCGCTAAGATTCTTAATCCTGATTTGGACACCGGTCGTGTTTTCATGCACTCTGGAATCTGGAGAGTGTGTTTGTGGGGAAAATATTAACGGGATGTTTTTGAGTTCTCAGTTGTTTCATTGTGATATCTCTGATTTAGTTCTTCAGTTCTCCTGAAGTAAATTAAAACAGTGAATATGAGTCAATAGTCCGTCATCCAGTAAGAGTATAGAGATGTAAAATAAATGTGGTGCAGCTCAGATCATTGGATGTAAAAGGTTTGAGTTTATCTGGAGATCTCTGACTTTTGGTTGGTGTATCTTGATAAATTTGAGCACAGTTTGAGACATTATTGAGATCTATTCTGAAACTTTAAAGGAGACACGGTAGATCACAGATAGATAGATACATAGATAGTCAGAGCGATAGATAGACAGACAGACAGTCGGATAGATAGATAGATAGATAGATAGATAGATAGATAGATAGATAGATAGATAGTTGAATAGACAGATGGATAGATAGATAGATAGATAGATAGATAGATAGACAGATAGTTGAATATATAGTTGAATAGACAGTTAGATAGATAGATAGATAGATAGATAGATAGATAGATAGATAGATAGATAGATGTGTATGTGTGTATCTGTGTGTGTGTGTGTGTGTGTGTATCTGTGTGTGTGAGTATGTGTGTATCTGTGTATGTGTGTGTGTGTGTGTGTGTGAGTATGTGTGTATCTGTGTGTGTGTGTGTGTGTGTTTGTGTGTGAGTATGTGTGTATCTGTGTGTGTGTGTGTTTGTGTGTGTGTGTATGAGTATGTGTATCTGTGTGTGTGTGTGTGTATCTATGTGTG
>JAFVLL020003588.1:0-16129 GCA_021397915.2 Tor tambroides | reverse complement strand
CTATTGAATAGGCGTAATTTGCAGGTGGGACGTGTCCCCACGACCCCATCACTTTTTGCAACATGTTGCGGTGCCGCACGGATGTACCTAAAGAAAGAAACATCTCCATTCGATAAGAAATTCGTTGGTGTGTGTCAAATAACAGGCGATCTATCGCTGGAATGTGTTGTTTTTGAAATCATGGCGAGTGCTTGTTGCCGCTGTTATAAGTTCTCTCTTGGCGCTCGTGCACAACACAGACAATGGAGCGCTTCGTTCTGGTAAAAGCACAAAACCAAAACAAAATGCACACAAACGTGTCCCTGCCCTTGATATACAATCACTGATGAGCACTTTTGGTTTTAATGAAGAAGAAGAAAAAAATTCTATACAAGGGTGAATTCGAACACAAGAGCTCTGAAATGCTTGACAGATGTTTTACCGCTAGGCTATTGAAGCACATGAGAGAAATGTGCGAATTTATGTATTACTTCACTCCTGTGAAGAATCTTGGCACTAATAATATTGTATTATTAGTATTTATATGTATATTAACATAGTCACTTCAGGTGGCTGCACTGTCTGTAGTTGCCACTGACCCGTGATATAAGATTTTGGCCATATTGCCCATCTAAGTCATTCATCACACACTATCAACAGGCACGTCATGTAGGCTACACTTCTTGTATTTCGTTTGGGCACCACAAGGTGTCACTGTGGCCTCAAAGCTTACCCCTCGCCTACTCTGGCTCGATTGCTATTCCTGAGGTAAAACACGCCCTCCTCATTACCCTACGGACAAAGAAATGTAGAAATAAATAAATGTGAAAATAAATAAATGCGGAAATAAATAAATGTAGAAATAAATAAATGTGGAAATAAATACGTAACTAAATACATAAATTTGAAAATAAATAAAAGTGGAAATAAATAATTTTTTTTCCACATTTAAAAAATACATAAGGAAATAAAATTATAAATATATATATATATATTTTAACTTTTCTTTGTACATTTATTTATATATTTGTTTATTTATATTAGCTTTTTTACATTTCTTTGTACATTTATTTATTTATTTATTTCTAATTATGGTAGGTTGGCATTCCATAGTGAAACTGAGCCACTCAATTCTAGTCTTTTTTTGTTTGTTTGTTTGTTTTTTTTGTTTCCACACCATCACACTGAGATTTAAATTAATTTGCCAGCACTTCACAGCTAGCTATGACACACTGTCTTTCTACAGTGCTCATGTTTTTATTTCTGCAGATGTCGTCAATTGTCACAGCATGCTATTCTAACCCTCTGTGACAGATCCTAAACTCCAGTGTGTCACTGAACCACCATGACAATGTGGAATTAGAGAAAGGTCATGCCCATCTGCTGAAATGGCTTTTATGGAAGAAAGAGCAAATCCATATTTACAGTAGATTAATATGTTTGAAATAAAAGTTAGACCTAAGAAAAAGTAGAAAAAGAAGGCCTGTTGTTTAATAATGTGACATATGCATATGCTTCCTCCTCATCAAAAACAAAACTGGCTGCTGATTCTTGCCATGATCAGCATATTTATGGAATATTGCATTATTCCTGGTTACTATCTATTACCATCTCACTGGTCATATTTATGTGTTGCTAAAAGGCTTGCTGCCATTTCTTTGATGTGGTAAAGGGAATTGCACTTAATGGTGTTTTTATTCAGCATGTCTGGCTTGGCTCCAGAATACAAATGTTCTTGGTAAAATGTTGATTTTCCTGACCGTTTACACACCCTGTATTTCTATAAATTTTATGTCCCAGTTGATTTTTATTCAAACATACATAGACATGTATATACAGTTGTACTCAAAATTATTCATACCCTTGGTAAATGTCTGTAAAGGTTTTGAAAATAAGTCTGCATTGTTTATCCATTTGATCTTTCATTCAAAAATTAAAAATTAAAAAAAAAAAAAAAAAAGTGAATGTGGGGGAAAATCATATTATGGAATAAATATTTTTCTCTATTACACAGTGGCCACAATTATTGATACCCATAGAAATTCTTATAATTTAAATATCCCTGAAGTATATTCCCATTCATATTTGCATTTTTTTTTTATCACACCAGGGTGACTAGGAACATGAAATTATCCAGCCATGGCTTCCTGTTTCACAGGAATATAAGTATGAAGGAACAAAAAGGCCAAATTCCCTTAATCACTGATCACAATGAGTAAAATCAAAGAATATATTTCTGATGTGCAGCAAACGATTGTTGAAGTCACAAGATTGTTGAAACACAAAATAGACAGTGGCTGTAAGAAAAGAGCTAAAGCATTGAAAATTCCCATTTCCTCCATTAGAGCAATAATCAATACTTTCCAATCAACAGAAAATGTAACAAATCTGCCTGGAAGAGGACGTGATTCTGTTTTGCCTTAAAGCAAGGCGAGGAGGATAGTTTGAGTGACCAAAGAATCTCCAAGAATCAAACAGCACCTGCATCACCACATGTTGTTTGAGAGGGTTTCAAGAAAAATCTAGTAAAGAAAATGCTGTCATCCTAAAACAAACTCCAGCATATTCATTCACTGGAACGTCAAATGGGACTGGCTTCTATGGTCAGATGGAAAAAAAAAGAGCTTTTTAACAGCACACACATACAGGGATAAAACGTACCCCATGTGTACAATGAAACACTGTATCTTCAGTGTTGTGAGCCTATTTTTCTGCCAGAGATCTATGGATTTATTTATTTTATGCCAATAAAAATGAACATAACTTTTCAAGAAATATAAACTGAAACTGAATAAAATGTCTTTGAAACAAAAAAACAAAACAAAATTGCAGCCAAAATTTTTAGATTTGTTTTTAATACACTGCATGCTAACTGTTTTTTCCTCTTTCTTTCGGTGATCTGTACTTACAAATGCATTTCTAGATTTTTCATTTATGCTTGTGAAGTTTTCATTTAGGCTTCTAAAGTTTTTTGTGTCTGTTCTAAATCTAATAAAGCCTGTGACACCCTCACACCTGTATATTCTCCAATATACAAAAGTCTCCATCTCCGTAACAAACTACAGCACTCCTGTGTTAAGTGTCGGACCTCCGCCGCCGTGGCTTGCTCTCAACACCTCGCACATACACATGTCCGTGTCACTTACACATTCAGCGGAAGGCTGGCGCTTCCCGTTAACCATCAATGCACGACCCTCGCTACCATACAGTGCTCCCATTTGTCCTGTGAGTGTTCCAAACGCAACCCCGGTACCCAGTGGCGTTGCTCAGAATACAGAGGGTGAGGCACTCCGTCCTCTGTGCCATTTTGCGAGTGCATGACGGTCCATTCCGAGCACTTCGGATTGGTTATGGAACGTGATAGAGAATGGCTACACGCTTCAGTTTCAGCGCAGACCACCCCAGTTCAATGGTGTGGTCATGTCAACAGTACTGTCACACAAGGAGCCGGTCCTGAGGCAAAAGGTTTTAAATCACCTCGTGAAGCAAGCAATAGAAGTGGCTCAGCCGAACGAGAGAGAGAGGGTTCTACAGCCGCTACTTCGTTGTTCCAAAGAAAGGTGGTGGTCTCCGTCCGATCTTAGACCTGAGACCACGCATTATGCAAACGCATTTTCAAAATGACAACACTGAAACAGATCCTCGCGCAGATTCGGCACAAAGATTGGTTTATTTTGGTGGACCTAAAAGATGCATATTTTCATATCCAGATCATCCCTCGACATAGTGGCTTTCTGAGATTTGCATTCGAAGGCACAGCATATCAGTTCACGGTGATGCCTTTCGGGCTAGCGCTGGTGCCGTGCACATTTACGAAATGTGTGGATGTGGCGCTTTTCCCCTCTGAGAGCGAGCGGAATGAACATCTTGAATTATTTGGAGGATTGGCTGGTTTTGGACCATTCGGAGGATGTGCTCAACAGCCGTAAACATACTCTGTTACTTCATCTGGAGAGTTTAGGTCTCTGCGTGAACACACAGAAGAGCGTGTTATCTGGGGATGCAGTTGGACTCGGTCTCAATGACAGCGTGTCTGGGTCAGGAGCACATATGAGATTTAATGTCCGCTTTGAATGCCTTCATTCTGGGCCGTCCCATGGCACTGAAGGAGTATCAGACACTCTTGGGATGGATGGCAGCTGTGACGGTGTGCCACCTCGGTCTACTCTATATGCGCCCCCTCCAGATATGGCTGAAAACACAGATGCCGAGAAGCGTTTGGAAAACGGGCCCGCGTTGTGATCAATTGCGGGTGCTTGGACGCGCTGAAACCATGGCAGAGCCCTGACCCGTACCAACGCGGCGCCCAGCTGGGTCTGGTCACGTGGCGGAAAGTGGTCACGACGGACACGTCGACGATGGGCTGGGGAGATCATTGCGATGGCGTACCGCCCGGCGTACCGGGCTACTGGACGGAGTCAGAGAGAATGTGGCACATAAATCGCCTCGAACTGAGAGCAGCCTTTTTAGCTCTTCTGAGTTTTCTCACCCAAGTCCGGGAGCATCACGTGTTGATTTGCATGGACAACATGTCAGTGGTATCGTACATTAACCGTCAGGGCGGGGTACACTCGAGAGCCCTTTACGAACAGGCAGCACGCCTTTTGCTGTGGGCCGATCGCCATCTGCTCTCCATTCAGGCATCGCATGTCCCGGGCTGCTTGAACCATTATATGGATATGCTATATGCCGCGGATATGCTATTGAGGGACGGGATTCCTCACGGAGAATGGAGACAGTGAAACTGATCTGGGAACAGTTCGGGAAGGCGGAGGTAGATTTGTTTGCGACAGAGGAGAACACGCATTGCCCTCTGTTCTTCTCTCTGTCACGCTCTCCCCTGGGTGGGGACGCGCTCACGATGCCGTGGCCGAGTGCCTGTCTGTATGTGTTCGCCCTGATGAAGATTTTGTCACAAGTGCTGCACAAAATCAGAGAGGAGAGAGAGTCGGAGTTATTAATCGCTCTGTTCTTGCCGAACAGGCCTTGTTTTCGCAATCTGCTGAGATACTAACGGCTCCCCTGTGGCTGATTCCGGTGAGGCAGGACCTCCTGTCTCAGGCAAGTGGCTCGATATGGCACCCCAACTCTGAATGGTGGAAACTGTGTGGATGGTGTGTGGGAACTGGTTAACATGGGCTCATTGTCTCGCCGCATGATGGACATGATTATGGAGGCGCGAGCCCCTTCTACAAGATGCTTGTATACCTCTAAATGGGCAGTGTTTGTGAAATGGTATGAATCAAATGGTCGCAACCCAAAGAGCTATCCTGTGTCTGACATTCTAGATTTTTTGCAACAGCGGCTGGACGGCAACAGTATGCCTTCCACTCTTAAGGTTTATGTTGCAGCTATCTCAGCTTTTCACACTGCTATCGACGGGTGCTCAGTGGGCAAACACAATGTGGTGATCTGATTTTTGAGAGGTGCGAGACGACTAAGACCCTCTCGCAGGGGTGTGTCTAAAGGGGTGGCACTGAGCCCCCCCCCCAAATATGCTTGGCCCCCTTTGTGCCCCCGCAACAGCGCAGATTGATCAGAGTATAACATTTAAAATCTCATGTGCTGCCGCTGATGTCATACGCTAATTGGCAGCGTAAGGCCGCTCGAAGTAGAACACACCTACTTACTGTCTGATTCACTGCCAATTATTTCCCGAATATTTACGACGCCATTGGATTGGAGTGCTGTCACTTTCATAATGCTCAGCGCCATTGGATTAGAGAGCTGTCAATTTCACAGCTCAAACAGGAGAAGCGAGATTTCGCAGGCTGCAGACCATGTCTTTGTTCATTGTAAGTATTAAAATATAATTATAGGCCTATTATATATATATTAGTGCTGTCAATCGATTAAAAAAAATTAACTAATTAATCGCACATTTTTCTAAAATTAATCACGATTAATCACAGTTAATTCCACCTAACATTAAAGTTTTTAAATATACTTTTTATTGCAATAATTTCGCATTCAATCTTCAAATGTACAATGTACAAACAACATAAAAAACAGTATATTTTTAATATTTCTTTAATGGCATCTTTTTATGATTGAAAGCCAGCATCACTGATATCAATACTACTGTCTCTATAAAATAGTTTTTTCCACCGAATATTTAACCATTGACTGTAGCCAGTCAGCATTACAGTATAATTTAGATCTATAAATTTTAACATTAGACTTAACTTCTAATTTAAGTGAACTTAAAACAATCATCACATGAACCTATTATAATAAATGACATATTTACCTACCTGTGCCCTTCCGCAGAAATATACAGAAAATGAATAGTTACCAAACACTAAATTCTAAATTAAATGTAGATGAACCCCGTAAAGCTATAAAAGTTATTGATTTCCTCTTTCTTCTTTTGTTCTTGGATTAATAGACATCACAGCAGCTGGTTATTAGCTTATTTGCCTGCTATTGCTTTAAAAGCTGCTACTGCTGCGTGACGTGGATCTTGACATGCATCGTATTTTCTCACAACTCTTTACCTTTTCTGACTCACTTCAGGTCTTAAAGTCTCTACTAATGAGTGGACGAGTTGAATCGGGAGTGTTATATAAGGGAGAGAGTGCTGGGGTGCCTCAGGACAGTTTTTAAAACCATTTCAGAGACATGTTCTTAAATGTGGCGCATATATAACATATTGCTTGCATGCACACAGTTTTAAGGCAGCTTTAATCGCCTTTTTGGTAACTTCATGCCTTAAATGATGGCGTAACTACGACATTGCATGCACATAGTTTCTTTCACTGTTTGATATGAAATGATACAGGCTACAGCACGTGCCGGCATGTATTTGAAGAGCGCGAGCTACGAGCACAGTATCTATGCGCTCGTTTGAATCGTGCCTGGCGTGGAGGCGGGTCGCGCGTCTGAAACGTCTCCCGTTTGATGTGGTCATCAAGGCGTTCATCTAAATAAACGCAATCCTTTTCAAGAAAAAAGAGACAGAGGCAGCAGTTGCAAATGGGGTGGCCAACCCTAGCCCGCCCCTGCGTTAATTGCGTTAAATATTTTTAACGCGTTAATCAGAAAAAATTAATGGCATGCGTTAACGCGCTAATTTTGACACCATATATATACAGTGCCCTCCGCTAATATTGGCACCCTTGGTAAATCTGAGCAAAGGTGGCTGTGAAAATAAATCTGCATTGTTTATCCTTTTGATCTTTCATTCAAAAAATTCACAAAATTCTAACCTATCATTGAAGTAAAACAATTGAAAGTGCAGAGAAAATCTCATGATAAAATAAATGTTTTTCTCCAATGCGTGTTGGCCACAATTATTGGCACCCCTGGAAATTCTTATTAGTAAAATATCTCTGAAGTATATTCCCATTCATATTTACATTTTTTTTTAGGATACCAGGGTGACTAGGAGCATGAAATTGTCCAGCTGTGACTTCCTGTTCCAAAGGATCTTAAATATAAAGAAAACTAAGGCCAAATTCCCTTAATCAACCTTCACAAGGAGTAAAACCAGACAATAAAGTTCTGATATGCAGAACAAGACTGTTGAGCTTCACAAAATAGAAAGTTGCTGTAAGACAAAAGCTAAAGCATTGAAAATCCTCATTTCCACCATCAGAGTTATAATTAAGAAGTTCCAATCAACTAAAGATGTTACAAATCTGCCTGGAAGAAGACGTGTCTATATCGTCCTAATGCACAGTGAGGAGGAGAGTTTGAGTGGCCAAACACTCTCCAAGGATCACAGCTAGAGAACTGCAGAGATTAGTTGAATCTTGGAGTCAGAAAGACTAAAAATATATATATCAAACAGCCCCTACATCACCACATATTGTTCGGGAGGGTTTCAAGAAAAATTCTCCTCGCTCATGCAAAAACAAAATCCAGATATTCAGTTGTCAGACACGACTGGAACTTCAAATGACACTGGCTTCTATGGTCAGATGAAACTAAAAAGCTTTTTGGCAGCAAACCCACTAGATGGGTTTAGTAGAAACAGGGATAAAACGTACCCCATGCCCACGGTTAAATATACTGCTGGATCTTAAGTGTTGTTGGCCTGTTTTTCTACCGGAGGGCCTGGACTTCTTGTTCAGAAGCACGGCATCATGGATTCTCTCAAAAATCAACAGATATATAATCTAAAGCTGACTGCCTCTGTTAGAAATCTTATAATGGGCTGTGGTTGGATCTTCTATCAGGACAATAATCCAAAACAGACATCAAAATCAACACAAAAATGGGTCACTGAGCACAAAATGCAGCTTTTGCCATGGCTGTCCCAGTCCTCTGACCTGAACCCTATAGAAAACGAGTGAGGTGAACTAACGAGGAGAAGCACCGTCATGGAGCTGTGAATCTGAAGGATCTGGAGAGATTCTACATGAAGGAATGGTCTCTGATCTCTTATCAGGTGTTCTCCAAACTCTTTAGGCGTTACAGTAGAAAAATCAGGGCTGCTATCTTGGAAAAAGGACATTGCAATAATTGTGGCCAATATGAACTAGAGAAAGCATTTATTTCACAATGAGATTTCCCCCCCACTTTCAATTGTTTTACTTCAATGATAGGTTAGAATTTTGTGAATTTTTTGAATGAAAGATCAAAAGGATAAACAATGCAGATTTATTTTCACATCCACCTTTGCTCATATTTACCAAGGGTGCCAATATTAGTGGAGGGCACTGTATATATATATATATATATATATATATATATATATATATTGCAATACGTTAACGTACGTTAATGAAAGCTCCTTAGAGTTTGTGCTTAGTTGTGTTATTCAGCCGCGATGCACCGGCACTGTTTAAAATAGAAATCTGTTATGTTTCTTCCTGTTGTTTGTCAAAGATTAAAGGCACAATCACTTTCCCAAATAGACTGCAGTAACATGGTAAACGCTAAAATGTGGGATTTTAATAATGTTAGCCTTCTGACACTTGGAATTTTAAGATGTAGAATAGTAAACACCTGTTTGTATTGAATAAATAAACGTTTTTGCGTGGTAGTCTTGTATTTTTTATTTTCGTTTGCAATGTCCAAGAGCAGCTTCACATTTATATGATTTTGTCATGGCTATTAAATATACTGTTTGTGTAATATTGATGATTAAGTTAGAGGTTTGTTTATTTTTAGACAGAATTTTGTGGAAAAAAATGAAAAGGGAACACGCGCGCGCACACACACACATTCACACAGTCTGTTTGGACACTAAAAGTTGAGAACAATTATTGTCTGTTCAATGGTTTTTATTTATAAAAAGATAGATGTGTAAAACATATAACAAGGAATTTTAGCTCTGGTTAAGCTTTTATTATGAATTTTTAGCTTTAGGGAATTTAAATATTAAAATTAGGGTTGATTTGATATGATTAATTGATATTAATCAAAACGTCCGATTTATACTTTATTAACAATCGTCCCGCGATTTGTTATATCAGTATATCTGTAAAGGTTTGTTATCTTATTCGGGGCCAACGAAAAGAGCAAACCAAAATAGTACTTTATGTAAACTTATAAGCACAGGCAACAAGATCTGGGCACATTGTTTGATCTGAAATATTACACAACAGAAAACAGATTTCTTTTGATGAAAGAAACGGGAGTTTATTGCTATTCTATGACACAATACTAACAAAACACCATACACACATATACACACAAATGCGCTATTTTGAAGAAAGTTAAAGTCTAGCCCTTGTGGCTATTTCGTGAACTCGCCTAAGGAAGTTACACAAGCAGAGAACTTTTCTGTCTTTACTTTTAAAGATCAATTCAACCCAGGTTCAGCAAACTTTGGAGAAAGAATTGTTTGTACTTGCTTTAAAGTTGAGATCACAGCTGATCGGTGGTTTTCGTTTCTTCCGGGTTTGAGGGAATCCCGCGATGATTGGCTGCCTTGCTGTTGAGGTCGTTCTGGGAATGCCCTTCTGTGAGGCTGTTTTCCTGGTGACGCGAGAATGGCGCGCTTCAAAGTTCTTTTCTGAGTTCTTTAGTCAGCTTCAGGCTTTGAAGTGGTTCTTCAGAAATTGACTAAGTATTGGTTCGATGTTCTGCCAGATGTTATCGGCGGTGAGCGCTTTTGGGGCGCCTCAATGAGACAAAGTCAAAGTTTCGAGCAGCGCGCGTAAGCAAGAGCACACAAGCGTCTTTCCGTCATAGGGTTTTAACCGGATGCATTCCGTCCAACCCCTGGGGGCTTCTACCAATCGCATGGTTCCTGTAGGGCGGAGCTCCGCCCAGCACGGCCTCTTTCCGTGCATGTATTATCTGCTAATAAAATATGTCACATGGAAGAAGTATCCTAGCAGATTTCTATAAAGTGTTATAAACATTTCTTATGATGCTAAAGGTTAATTTTCATTCACACCAACTCATTGCTTATAAAATGAGCTTTCCTTAGAATCTAAACAGCAAATATATGGCATTTAAGACACGCTATCTCCAGTTTATATACTACATGGCTAAGGCATAGATTAAACGATCCTAAATTCTAAATAATCACATCGAGCATGTGAAACTAACAATAGTGATCAGGAAAATTAGACGCCAAAAGATTACAAAATGATATCACAGATTCCAATAACACAGCAATATTATAAACGACAACTCGAATACACAATACAACTTGAATATAAAATACAACTTGAATACATATATATTGTTTCGAGTATATTGCTTTAATAGCAGCAGTAATTACTCATTTGTCCTTTTGGCAAAGTCAATAAAAGTTTGGGTGTTCTTTGCCCAAGAAGGGAGAAAGAGCGCATTCCTTTGGAAAGGGGAGAACGAAAAGGAAAGGTCTTTAGGTCATGGGGAGGTCCGTGGTGTAGGTTTGTTGAGCATCTGGTCAATGTATATCTGTCTTTTCTTGTTGATACCATCATTGAATTATGGTTAAAAGCAGTCAGGGGATTCAGGGAGAGTCCTTGCTGGAGCATTGGCAGATCCAACGTGCTTTGTACTGTCTGTTTATTTGACTTTATTTATGGTAAACGGGTCAGGAACGACATGGACGGTTCCATTCTTCAGAACATCCAGATGTTCTTCTCAAATTTCTCCTGAGATAAGGAGTTTAGGGCAGGAAATCGGCCACGGTGCTGGCCATTTGTGACTTTTTAATGACCACAGCGTGGAAGGAAGACCTCTGCTCTGGAATGTGCTGTAATTGAAGTTGTGTCTGTTCACTAAGTCTCTACAGATGAGTTGTCCAGGCACATGTTCAGTGCCATTTTTATGTCATCCCACTTGTGTTGGGGTCAGGGGCGATTCTAGGATTTTTTCAACTAGGGGGCACAGGAGGGGCCACAAGTAAAACAGAGGGGCCAATCTTGTTGTGTATTTATATGTAGAAATGTAGATATCTAAATCATTAAAAGTTTAGTAAGCTTTAAAATCAGTAATAAACAGTGATACCTTATTATCTTTTAATGGTATTTATTCACTGCAAATCAGAACAGTGAAATACAATTTGCATTAAATTTTCACTTTTCAGAAGTGAAAAAGTGTAGAAGAATAGAAGAATCCAATCTGTGAATAGAGTACAACTCACAAAAATAACTCAACATTAATGCTTTAATGCAGGGCTGATTTATGAGCTTATGAGTGGCTGATGGTCAACAGAAAGCTTGTGAGAGAGCACTGATTGAGTGTTTGTGTGTGTATGATGGGAGAACCTGGTGAATCAATGACACACGTTGTTCCAAACCAGTGTGACTCTCTTTTTTTTTCCATGTTACAAAAGAAATTGTGAAGAAAGTTATTGTCCATATAAAATGAGTGTCAGTGGTGATCAAAATAGAGCTTGATTTGTTTTCCATTGCAGTGGACAAAAACATTTTCTTTTTTGTTTCATGGAAGAAAGAAAATCATAAATGTTAGGAATAACATGAGGAAGAGTAAATGACATTTACATCTGACTGCCTTGAAACATTAAACAGGGTTTTCCTGGGACAAAAATGGTTTTTGGTGACCATCTTTTCCCTCCGATTATAAGTTGAGGAGAGTGAATTGCCTGCTCAAATGGTTCTCCAGTGAGATGTGTGACATTCAGGTGAAGCAAATCGAGCTGTGCAGATCAGAAACATATTTAGCAGAGGTGGGTACCAGAATGGAGTAGAGGTTATATTTACATAAAACTATACTTATTATTTATCGATCATATGATTAATTTTCTTAATATACACTTTTATAATAATAATAATAATAATAATATACAAATTTATTATAATACTTAATATTGCTACAATTCTAAATTATTCTAACAACAATTAAAAAAAATTATAACAATTTGCTGAACAACTGATGATAAATGCAAAATAGTGATGCATGAATTTTATAATGCCTTATGTTTATCAATAATAATAACAGAGAAAACAGCCTTTCAAACACATGATGACGGATTTTATTCACGTCAATCACACATTGTGTAGGTAACTATAAGGTATACTCTGTTCTTCTCCTAGTTATCAATCAGCATGTTCATTAGAAAAAATATTTAAAAGACAAACGAAAAGAATGTCTAATGGCTTATTGAAAATTCAATTTGATTATCTGCCAGTAGGAGGCGCTTTTGAAACGTCGGTTTCCCCAGAAATGGCTGTTAACAAAGCAGCGCTGCGCTCGTGAACGCTACTTTATCAGATAAAGTTGAAATGCAATCGAAACTTTTCCATATAAAAACTGTGTCGCATCATTGCTTGAATTAGTAAGAATGAGTGAATTGTTTAAAACTATAGCCATAATGTTGAAAATGTATGAGGAAAACAGTGTCACCCGCTGGACGCTCGCTGCTGCTTCAAACATCATTTGGTATTATCCAAATAAAAGTGTGTTCAACAAGCTGACAGTCGATCCATTTCTTTGTTGGAAACTTTTAAATGACAAAGTATAATTATTGTTATTATAAATATTCATTTTTCCATGGCCACGGAGGAGAATCAGAGATTGGGTCACATTCAGCGAACAGTCACGAACTCACTGTACTTTTTATATTTATTTCAACAAATGACAAGCAAAATCTAATCCCTAGGAGCTTGTGAATAGTTTTGTAGCATTTTAAAATGCTGGTTAAATGTACTAAGACAGCGTTGCTAAAAGACATGCAGGTGAGCCAGAACGCGACATGTTTAAACAAAGCGTTTTCCTCCCTTTGGAAAACCATAATGTAGACATTTTGAGTTTATATGTGTATCTGCACATAGTATATGCTCTACAATTTTGTCTTGATCACTGTCTTGGTACTTTAAGCCACTTTAAGCATTTTAGAATGTCCCCTGTTCAAGTTATAATTCACAAGAGAGTCATACTAGCAAAGAAGATAACGTTAATTATTAAATCAACAAAATCAAATCTTTCAAAAACACAGAAATGTGATTCTTTTATTGAGTGAGAGGCAGTGGGTTTAATCAGTGACATTAACAGATTTACTATTCGGCGTCTTCTCCGCGACCTGCTTCCTTTGGTGTTTTCACACATAGAAAAAAGGCGAAAAAATTATCTGCGTTACTATTGCAATTCTCGATGCAGCATCAATGACATACAATTGTGACATTTTTCACAATCACGACAAAAAAAAAAAAAAAAAATCAAATGCTGCTCTAAACTCAATAGTGGAAAGGCAGCGCTATCCTGCAAGTATAGTGGATAAACAAAGCAGTTTCCTACTCAACGTGGCGTTACGTCACATTCTCATTCTCTATTATTAGTCCCGTTTGTTGAGAATCAGCGTTAATTATTCAAATGCAAGCCGAAAGATATTTACATTTTTGAGTGACAGACACGCAGAAAGGTGGGGGCACACTCGGGGCCAATCGGGGGGGGGGCAAGTGCCCCCATGGCCCCTCCCCTGTATACGCCACTGGTTGGGGCACATGACTTTTCCAATGAGCCGTGTTCACTGCTCAGTTCTACTGCGCTTCTGGTTCAGTTGGAAGATTCTGAGTTTATGCTGCCAAGACGGCAGATTATATAGCCGTTATTACACACCCCTATTCGCCTTCTTGGCTGACATTGGCCAGTGAGAGTTGCAACTTCGCTATGACAGTAACCAGAAACGTTTACATTAAAGGCTAATGCAGTAGATCTATCTAAGTAATTAGAACTGAAAACAAAGTCATGGATATACATTTATATAGGGCTATAGAGCCATCGAATGGTTACACAACAGTATTACAGATGATAAATGTTGCACATATCCTTACATCTCCTTTCTCATTTTCCAGGGAGCGAAGCAACTTTTCCATAAGCAAACTTCTGATGCTGACTCAGAGAAGGCAGTGGTAGTAGCCTACCAGAGATCCATTGCCCCCATCAGACAAGAATCTTATTTTGTTCGGACATCACCTTTGAATGACTGGGATCTTGATATTCAGACACCTGATATTATCCAAATATTTTAATTTCTTTGGAGCTCTAGATTAAAGCAAACACAATTCACATGTACACAAGAGGTTGCACTTTATTCATTTTAGTCTAAGGTTGATCTTGGTTTAGCATATCAACAGCATATACAACAGCAGTTAAGGAAATAGTTCACCCAAAAATAACAATTCTCTCATCTTTTACTCACCCTCATGCCATCCCAGATGCATATTACTTTCTTTCTACAGATAAACACAAATTAAGATTTTTAGGAAGATAATCCGTCTTGGTGAGTCCTAAAGATGCTTTAAAAACCACACACAGTGACCGTGACAGCAGTCCATCTGACCCCAGTGGTTGAATCAGTGTCTTTTAAAGTGAAATAACAGATAAGAAAAACACAAATAATTTAAACTGTTTTGACTATTAACAATCACTTCTGATCAACTGTCATACATGCATGGGTTACAATCCACTTGTGTTATGTAGATTCACAGAAATGGATTATTTTCTTAAAAATCTTTGTTTGTGTTTATGTGAAGAAAGAAAGTCATATACATCTGTAATGGCATGAAGGTGAGTAAATAATGAGAGAATTTAAATTTTTTGGATGGACTATCCCTGTAAAGACTGATATTGCACTCCATTACATAACATACTCATTTGCTGTTTTGTTACTTTATATGTAACAGGAACTGTTCAAAGGATCATTGCATCATTTAGGCCTAAAACATATATAAGCATTAGCATTATGTACTTTAAACATTGTGTAGATTATGTACTTGTGAAGTTTGTAATGTATATTATGAGAATACTGGGCATTACATGTATACTATGCAGTGTTTCTTTTTTGTTTGTTTGTTTTTTTGTTTGTTTGTTTTGGATTCTGGTCTTTCCTGTCACAACATAATTGCATCCAAGAGTTTCACTTTGATACTTGTGTAAATGCTGTAGTGACAATAAAGAATGTAAATTTACTTCAATTAATTCATATTTTCAATCACATTCATTCAATGTGATTGAATGTGGTTTATAAAAGTCACAGCTGAAAGAGTTGATAATTGTTAAAAAAATGTATTTCCAATTTTAAATGTTAGATGATAATGATAACTAAACAAAATTATTAGCATGATAAAACAATTAACAGTAAGAACATTCTTTGTGTGGAATATGTAATTAAATGTTCTTTGAAGTCTATACCATCTGACAACAAGCCGCGATTGTAATTTTTATACTGTTTGAATTTCTTCAGAATTAAGTGATCATTAATTGGGATGGTCTAAGTGCATATAAGTGTTATAAGGTAGAAGTGAGACTTTCTTGACGACTAAATATATCATGCACATACACGATACTAGTATTATCTTTAAATTGTAACAGCACAACCTATTTAGACCTTACAATGCAAAAGAATCATCAGGAATAAACATCTTCTCTGAAAACTTTGGAAATTATACAATATTTTCAGTATATAGTACTTTAATGTGCAATTAAACGGCAATACACCTTTATTGGTAACACTTTAGTATAGGGACCAATTCTCACTATTAACTAGCTCCTTATTAGCATGCCATAACATATTGGCTGTTTATTAGTACTTATAAAGCACATATTCTACATGGCCATATTCTACATTCCTAATCCTACCCAATACCTAAACTTAACCACTTGTAATGTAGGAGGCATGATGACAGAATTGAGGATCCAAATGCAAAGCTTTTAATAAAGAGCGTAGTCAGATGGGCAGGGTCAAAAAACCAGCAAAACAGTACATAGTTGGCAATCCAAAAGAGTAGTCCAAAAAACA